>CM047809.1:55723896-55972014 GCA_026214975.1 Gentiana macrophylla
AAAATTACAAGGAAATAGGCATCGATTTCCCTCTTGAGCAATTGATGAAGCTTGATCTGATTAGGCGTGGTACGCCGATTAAATCAACTATTTAGCAAGTGGGCATTTAGAGGAAATGACGTATCATTGAGAGGAAGAAGTTCTTTTACGATTTAAAGTATCTCGTGTGGGAGGATCCTTATCTGTTCAAGGTCCAGAAGACGGGTTGCTTAGAATGTGTGTTCGGAACATGAGCAATGGGATATTGCGGAACAATGTCATAGTGGTCCCACGGGAGACACTACTGGAACACCCAAAGCTGTTGCAAAAATCCTCCAAGCGGGATTTTCTTGGCCGACTCTTTTAAAGATGCGAAGCCTTTTGTAAAGGTTGCGATAGGTGCCGGAGGATTGGGAGGCAAAGTAAGAGGGTGGAAATGCCACTTAGACCCATTCTAGAATCGAAGTCTTGACGAGTGGGGCATTGATTTCATGGGCCCCTTCCCATCTTCATGCTCCAATAAATACATTCTACTTTGTGTAGACTATGTTTCCAAATGGGTGGAGGCAATAGCCACCCAAACTAATGATCACAAAGTTGTGAAGAAATTCTTGCAAAGAATATCTTCACCGGTTCTGGCCGTCTCAGGGCCCTCATTAGTGATGAAGGTACTCATTTTGCAACGCGCCGCTTGATAAAATTCTTGAGAAATATGGTGTCGGACATAAAATCGGTACACCATATCATCCCCAAACAAGTGGCCAAGTAGAGGTAAGCAACCGGAGCCTTAAAAGGATTCTAGAAAAGACCGTGAACGCAAATAGATCCAACTGGAGTCTAAAGTTGGATGACGCGCTTTGGGCCTATCGCACTACGTTTAAGACCCCTATGGGCACGTCACCCTTCCAAATGGTTTATGGCAAGGCATGCCATTTACGGTCGAGCTTGAACACAGAGCCATTGGGCTATTAAATTCTTGAATTTCGATAGCCAACTCGTGGGGAGAAGAGGTTATTGCAATTAAATGAGCTCGACAATTTAGACTGAGCATATGAGAATGCCGGAATCGATGAAGGAAAGAACTAAGGTACTCCATGATGCTAAGATCAAGGATCGAGAATTCAAAGTGGGTGATATGGCTTTGCTTTATAATACCAGGCTCCATCATTTGCCGGTAAGCTCAAATCTAGATGGTGCAGCCCCTTTGAGATTCTCGATGTCAATCAAGTGGAGCGATCACGTTAAGCGGGTATGATAATCAACCCTTTAAGGTAAATGGTCAAAGACTCAAAAAATATTTTGGCCAACCAAAGAAAAGTCCGAGACCTGTGCACTTTCAAAAGAGGTTGAAACGCATTGATATTACGATTTGTGATGAGATCCCATCCGAATTCTTTCATTCGGATGATGACATTTCTACATTTACCCGTGAGGACCCTTCTTCCAGGACATCTGAACATGTCAGTATACCTAAGCGTAACCTGCACAAGAACGGGACGAAGAAGAGATTCAGTGCTATCTGGAGAGTTAAGTTCAAACACTTAGTAGAGCACTTGACTTGTTGCTGTTGCGGCCACACCCCTGTCCTTCATTCTGATTCCGATGAAGAAGTGGCCAGAAGTAAACCGAAGTGGCCCGATCCGGGTTAACTTTGAAATCTGTGTCAAGCTAATGACATAAAAGAAGCGCTCCTAGGAGGCAGCCTAGTCTTTTAAGTTACTTTTTAGTTAAGTTTTAGGGCATTAGGAATAAAACCATGGTGATTTGTGTGTTGGTTATCCTGTCCCTTTGTGAATGCTTTATGTACCTACATGTTTCTTTGTTTTACCACTTGTGCCCGAGATTATATGCTATGTCGAGTGTTGCGAGATATTGTTCTTGTGTTTTTGCAGTTGTCACTTTTAGTGTTGTCACATTCATGTTACGAGTTGCGGCGGTACATTCATGCTACGGCCTGACTCTGCCAAACCTACAACTGGACAATCATTTTGAAAACCAACTAAGTATTCTTTTCTTTTATACGCACATTACGAGGACATAATGTGATTTAAGTGTGGGGGGGTGTCTAAATTGGGTATGTTATCATGCTATATTTCGAAAAGCGAGCAAATGTGAATTCCTTGGCAAAAATTTAAAAAATTTCAAAGCAAGCGTGGATAATTGTAAATCTTGAGCATGTAATTGAAACAAAAGGCTCGCATTTAGTTGTAGTTTCTGGCGATGATTATGCAGCAACCTGTGAGATAGTTATAGCATGCTTTTACTAATATGAGATAGTATTCATTTCATATTCACGTAAGCCTTTGAAATTGAAGCGACATTTTTAAACTTTATCCATTCACTACCCTAGTGATTTATCCTAGAGAGACTTGTGCTTAATAGTAACGGTAAACATTACACCTAATTTCTAAGCGTATCTTGTGAATATCGAAGGTTTGAATGTGATAGGAGGGATATATCTTAAGGTTTGTACACCAATTTAAGATGAATAATATGAATAAAATATGTGTATGTCGGATGTAAGCGCCAATGATTTGAGTGCGGTAGGGCATTATCACGAAATGTCTATACCACTTTATGAGGTTCATTAGCTCCGGTAATGCGTCTCGATGATAGTAGTCCAACTAGGGTGTTATCCCGAAACATCCTATAGCTTTGGGAATGAAACCATATGCTATATATGTGGAATTAAGTTAATCTTAAAGAAAATTGGCAAATGGTACTATGGAAAGTTAGTAGGGACCGTAGTTATCTTCTAACTATCTCAGTATAAAACGAATGATATGTTTTGGGATTATCCTAATAAGTACACGGAAGACTTTTTGTGGAGCAGTTCTTGCCTATACATACTAGGAAAGTCATTAGGATTATTTGAACGGATTTTGTGAGAAAGAATAGTGGAGATTGAAAAGGGCTTTTCACACTCACACTGAATCTATCTCTATGTTGGTATTAATTGCTATATTTGTCGTATCTTTTGTTACGTGAGTTGGGAATCTATATGGATTGCATGAAAGTGAGCTAGTTTTGATTATTTTGTTCGGGACGAACAAAAGTTTAAGTATGGGGGAGTTGTTAACGGTGAATTTATGGTATTTATCGCTTTAATCCGTAACAATATTCTTCGTATTTTATTACTTTTTATAGGAAAGAAGGAGTTTAATTGAAATATTGAGATAATGAAGTTCGAAATGTTTAAAAGTGCAAAATCGAGTTGTGTATGTGTTTTTTATGTGTTTATGTGCGATTTTACACTTTGCTCGTGTTTACCATCTTGTAGGTATGCTTGCATGATCTCGAGATTGAGCTTAAAGATGTTTACTTGAAGATTTAATAGCAAGAAAGAGATGCAAAATTGAGATTGGCATGAAGACACATTGATGGCTGAAGCGGCGTCGAGTCCCGTCCGGTGGGCGAAGGCGTTTGAGACTAGGCAGCGTCCAGGAGGAAACTTGATTGAGTTTTGAAAATTCCAGTGGGCGGCGTCCATTTTTGCATAGCACGGACTTCCAAGAAGACTACGCCCAACTCGATGAATTTTGTGAAGAGCTGGGTGGCGTCCACCTTGGCCGGACGGGCGTCCAATCGCCGACTTAACCTAGCCGCCTCAAAGTCTTATAAATACCGTAGCGCATATCAAACCCTAATCATATATCATTCATTGAGAAATTCCTAGCGACGCATGATATTCCACAAAGAGCAAACACAGAGATGAATTCTTCCATCTTAACAATCATGATCACCAATATGATTGTTGGCTAAGCATCTTGCAAGTGGGACAACGGAGGAAACCAACCAATGACCACACCGACTAGAAGATTTTTAAGCTATATCTTTAGTGAGTTAAATTTCTTATTTTTCATCAATTGAATTTTGTAATAATTGTTTATGTTTTATTGAATCGAGATCGATGAAACTACCGTTCTAATTGAATTTACATGAGAATATTATTCAAGTTGTGATTTCTTTCAATTGATGCAATTAATTGTGATTCAAGAGATTGTTTATGATTAATTGAGTAGAGTATTGGAGACAATCTCATGATCGTGTTATGCATGCTAGTTTAGTTTTGCTTGAGAAAGCGAAACCCTAGAAATTGATTAAAGAGATTTAATCGAATTCGTGATTTGATCATTACTAAAAATCGTACCTTTAGCTCACAATCTAGTTGGGGTTGGTTGGTTGATTGGTGGATTCTAGTTGCCTTGCCGTTCTTTTAATTCTTTGATAAACCAATTTGTTCGTATCAATTGTGATTGCTACGATTAGTTATTTCAAGAACTTTAGTTGTTCACCATTTGTTTTACGTGCATATTTTGTTTCCGGCATGTCACGGACGCCCGTCCACCCTCGAAGTGAACGGCCGTCCGGTGTTGAATTTTTTCTGTTTTTCGCTATTTTAGTCAACGTTTGTTTCGTTTCTATTTTACAATTAATATAAACCTTAGTTTTAGATAATAATTTGTGACATAATCGATATAATAATTGCATCTTAATCCGATAAACATTCGATTCCCTTAGGGCGACCCGCCAACACCCTTTACTACAAGCCTTATACTTGGGGTGTTTCGGTTTATAAATTTAAAACTAGTTTTACCGAACACACATCCATCATCTCATCATGTGTTGCGACTAGAAAAAGCTCGCATACGACGTTTATACTCATCAAAAGCGATCTAAAGAACACATCAACATTGTTCTAGCATCTTTGGTTTTATCCATGATGCAAAGCTTTGAAAATCGAAACTTGAAAAAGTTTTCAAAGTATTTTCACAAGCACAACAAGTAGGATCACTTGAGCGAAGCCTTTGCTCCGATACCAATTGTTGGTCCCTTGAAAAGGCTTTGGTTAAGTGTAGAGGGGGGTGAATAAACTTAACACTTAAAACTTTTGGAGTTAACGAACTTAGCAAGTTCAGTAGCCTCTTGATCGCTCTACATAGTCTGGCCGACATTTCAGTAGTTTCTTCGGCATACTCAGTAGTCTCATCACATTGTTGATTTTACTGAATTTGTTGCAGCGGAATATATTCAAATTAAGCCTTATTACTTGTTGTTAAAATATGACACCAAGTATTAGATACTCAGTAGTGTAAGTGTGTGGTTCGGTTGCTAGTTGCAGTAGATTGATGTGCTTAATATACTAGATGCAGAAAGTAAGTAGGCAATTTTTATAGTGGTTCCAGGTGGTGTAATCCTGTCAATCCACTCTTCTCCTGTGATGTTGGAGGTAATTCACTAGAGATATTTGAGGTTGCGATTACAAAAAATCCCTAAGTATGTCATCCTTCACCAATAACTATGGCTTCACAAACTGAATATTTGAAGCAGTAGGATTCTTTGCTCCAAAGTATTCCACTTTGGTCTGGAAGGGTAGGATTGCCTCTTCACCACTCCACCACAAACAACGATTCTTGACACCTAAGTGCTTCTCTGTCTTAAGAGGTTTCTTGTGAAAGAAAGTTTGAATCAAGTAAGTGATTCGACTTTTCTGACTTGATCGAGGATGAAATGATCGGCGACTTAATGTCTCAAGTGTGTAAACTTGATGTAACTTGAAAGCGAGGCTACACTTGAAGAATATCTTTGGATCGATAGCTTTAAGCTCGATGAATGTCGCAGGTGAATTTCTTGATAATAAACTTGATAGCTTAGATTGATTGTTGTTCATCAATTTTCATCACTTGTATCTCAATCAGAGTCCTCTATTTATAGTAGAGAATCTCGTGACTTATGTTTGAAATTCAAACATAGACGTTTGATTTGTCCCCATCTTGACTTGCTTTTACATTGTTTCATAGTAATCCGACACGGTCGATCTCCTTTTGTCGATTTTGGATTGTCTCCCTTTGACTTGTGTCAATTGGATAAAGCTCTGAATCTTTCCAACGCCCCTTTTAATCTTGAACATTGATTTGTTGACAAAATCAAGACTTTTTATCTGTCATTATCCTTGTAATCTTCCAATGTAACCTTTGATTAAATTGAAATATATATTCAGCAGGTTCCTGTGTATGTAAGTCTCATTGAAATTCTTGTCGATCAATTTATGCGAAGTTTCTTTGTGTTTATAAAACACTTCAAATTGATGTCTTTTATCTAAATTTTAATTGTGAAGTTAGATTACACCAATTTGAACATAACTAAGTTCCAGTCATCACTTAACTTATGGAACTTAGACCTTGTACACAAGGTATATGTAATCTGTTTAGGTCATCTGAGACTTTCCTAAATTACGATTCCATATCCTTGACTTTAAACACTAAGTTTAATCCCTTAGCCTTCAATAAATGAGTTTGATCCCTTAGCCTTCGGTCTTGACGGGTCCCTAACTAGTCTCTTGACTCGGTACCTTCTCGGCCTAGAACAGTCTCTTGATGAAAGTCAGCTGACCTTTTACAGTGCTTGTTTGATCAAACCTATACAAAGATCAAATTCTAATAAGCCTATACATTTGATCTAGACATCTTTTTGCCTTTTCTCTATAACAGCTAGTCTGGCACTCATCACTAAAACTTAAAATATGTCCAACATAGTATATAGCCTAATGGGCTTTTGTGTTAACTTAAATGGGCTTTGTAGCCTATAAACAGGCTACTCTCTAAGTTGAAGGGATGATTATGTAATCTTGAATCTATTTTCTCTTTTGAGAATGAATTATCTTTGAGCTTGGATTAGCTCGTTTTATCCGTTATTGTAGATCTTCTACATCATTTGGTATTCAGAGCTAGGGTTTTCCTCTCACAGTATGACAGCCAAAATGAGTCGGGAAGATAGCCGAATTCGTGACGGTGTTCGGGATTCGAAGATCCTTCGTATTATGTCAAAGCTTGGTTCTTTCACATCTGAGTTGAATCGCATAAAAAATGGGAATAGAGACCATGAAGAGGTATGTTATCTTAGTGACTACATCACGTCTAGAATCAGAATGAAAATTCGTTTCTTCAATGGGACACCAAGCTATCTCGTTGAATGGGCAGATGCGGTTGAAGATTTTTTTGTGCAAATGGACATTCCGGAGCAATTGAAATGTAAGATATCATCTTATGCACTAGAAGGGGAGGCTGATAGATGGTGGCATCATTTGCAACAAGAACGGACTGAAAATGGGAAAGAACATGTCTCTTATTGGCCAAAAATGAAGGACTTATTTCTAAAGCAGATTTCATGACCACCACGTGCTCGTCAATATGTTCCTTACGGGCTGTCAAATCCAAACTAGAAGAAAAGGATGTCGATGGTAGCAACAAAGAGGGTGTGTCATCAAGGAGAAGAGATGATAGAATCATGCCTGCAAGGTGTTTGACAGAAGTTCCCTATGAGTCTTGCATCAACAAACAAGAAGTAAACGATTTAGGGACGGTTGTTGAGTCTAGGATTGTTTATGAAAACGGTGGCATCGAAACTTTGGTGAAATCAGGATCATCAAAGCCTTCCATTGAGGAAACAACAGGCTGCATATGGCTAGAAGCTGAATCTCAACAATTGGACTTAAAGCATATGTAATCAGTTTAGGTCAATGACAGGACCTTTTCTAACGCTATTATAATCCTTAACCGACAGTGTATCGGGTCAAACTGTAGTGCTAGTATGGTGAGTCAGAGTGTCGAATCCTCAGGGAAAACGTGGTAATTCTTTTAAGTGTGGTTAAACACCAAAAAGTCATTATTAACTCGATCTAAATCGCAATTTTATAACACTGATTACTACTATTCTACTTAACATAAAATAAATGCGTAATTTAAAAGTTATTGTAATATAATATATATAGATATATAAATATATATAGATGTACATAGATTGCAAAATATATATATAAATATAAATATATAGATACCAATATATTATTAGAGAACTAGCCAAAGTTTATATAATTGATTTATACGATCTTTTGAGAAAGCGGAATGTGCTCGATCTTTCCTTTATTATTAGGTCCAATTGAGTAAATGAAACGGTGTGCACTCTCGAGGTTAACAATTCCTCCTCACACAGCGTATGAAATTGTCATATGTCATTGTCATCGATTCAATCTCCACGGCGCCCCATGCTAATCTCGGCTAGTGCGAAGCAGTGCAGTACAAATCTACCCCGGATAAAAGAGGTTATTCCGTTTGTCGAGGCGGCCGATGTTATTCAAAAGGCTCCGGTGGTCGGCGGATCGATTCAACTTTCGGTGTTAGTTTCAATTAAGCTGTTGATTTTAACATTATTATGATCTCGAGCACAATTTTAATAAGATTCATCTTTCCCAAGACAAATCGCGGGTAGGAAATAGGATTCGTAGTCACGCTTTTATACGGCCAATTTTACCCTCGGTTTTCTATCTTTTATCTCATATCCTAACTTCTCCGGTGGGTTCATCGTTAGGTTATATGGTGCGATTCATCTTGGTTAATTACGTCAATCCGAATATTATCAATACGTTCTGAGAATAGAAAAAGATTCAATTTTAGTCAATTTTAATTAGACGACATTCCTTTATCGAAAAGATCGAAATAAAGCGATTACATAATCGTGGCTAGTTATTAGATTTAGCCTAATAACATTATAAAAAGATAAAAACAAAAACAAACATAACAAACATAGATACTTAAGAAATTTTACCCGATTACAACTGCTGAATCAGAGATCGTATTACAACGACTTCAGCAACATTGATCTTCTGATAATTCCTCGAGCATTACAACAATACTTATTACTACTTTATTTACGGCATAAGGCCTATATACATACTACTACTAATTAAGAGAGGTTTTTAAGATATATTGGTACCCTCTTTTGTAATGCATAAACTGCTTCTATTTATAGGCGAGGATTTTCCAAGCGGATCGATCGGGGTGATGCCGGATCGATCCGGGAATAAAAATCTTATCCCCAGGATTATTCTCTGCATGACCACATCTTTGGATAATCATTATGTTTCTGGTTCGATCCGAGGTAAATCGGATTGATCGGGTAGCTTTTATTCCATAACTTGATCTCGAAACTTGATAAAATCATAACTTGAGCTCTGGATCTCCAAATGACATAATTCAAGAAGCGTTGGAAAGCTCTTAAAAAGATCTATAACTTCCATGAAGGACTCTTCTTCAGATAATGTCGTCTTGATGAGCCATTCGTTTGTCGAAGCTATTTCTCGATTACCACTTAATCGAATCGATTAGCCACTTGACCACTTAAGCAATTCGATTGACCATTTAAGCTCGTGACACTCTCTAAATCCTTCCAGAGATCTGATTGTACTTCAACATGTCGATTCTCGGGGTCTTGGTTTATAAATCTGCAATAAAATACCACAAATACCCACATAAATCGACATGACACTCCGGTTATTGAACGGTACAAAATTTATATCTTTTATTACTTTTCTTTGGATTTTTATAGTATTTAGATTTATTCATAACTATTAATATTTCATAAGATTATCGTTATAATTTCTTATATTTTATATAAAAAGAGTTAATAAAGTATATATAATATCGTAATTTTTATCATATAAATGTTATACATCAACTACTCCCCACTTAGCTCTTTGATCGTCCTCGAGCAAAATAAGCGGTAATATATAAAAATTACAATAAAAATGATATAATTTGTAGATTAAATTTCAAGTTAGTAAAATATCATTCAATATTATAAATATATTAATTATATCTTTCTTAGAAATTAACAAAATAAAAAGTGTATATAACTTAGATAAATTATTTATCAACTATTATTCAAATGAAATTCTGCATAATCTACTCAATAAATATAATTAAAATTCTAGAATTATTCTCCTATCTCAACTTATATGAAATATTTGGAATCAAGGACTAAGTCAAGTAGTTGACAAAATGGCTTATCCGTTTTAGGCTCAGGGTATTGGTTTAATCGAAAGGATAGAAAAGAAAATCAAAAGAGAAAGAAGCAAGTCGTACGTACTTACACCTTCATAATTTTGATCAAAAATACCTCGATTAATTCTGATATTATTTCACCTTTTTTTTTAAGATATAAGAACTAAAAGCGTGCGTGTGTGTAGAAAATCAAACTTACAAGCATTGCTTCATCAAGATTGATCGGAGTACTACTCTTTCGATCGAAAATTACAAGTCCGGTTTCCTTAAACTTGTAATCATTCTTGAGATCTTTTGATTCGACTTTTCCTTTTTCATTTTGTGCCTTCATTCCCAACAATAGGACATTTCGAGATAATACCCTAGCTGGACTACTATCATCAGGCAATCGGGAGCTTTTAAACCTCATAGTGATATAGGACATTTCGAGATAATACCCTACTGCACTCAAATCATTGGTAGCTACTACCGATATTTTTATTTTTTTAGTTGTCGATCAAAGATAAGGAAGATACCTGGTATTTGATTAATTCTGTGTAAATATGGTGCTTCGTTCTTAATTCTTTTATAGAATATTAACATATCCGAACTTATTACCAAAATCGACTATTTTGCAAGCGTCATGAGGTAAGATCGAATATACTAATACTTATCTAATTTTTACAATCTCAGCATACACCATTCTTTTGTAACGATACTTAACTCTTGTGTCATCATCTCCTTTCATAAGTACGTACAAACTCAGGGGTTTTTTAGGAAATGTAGACCAAAATAAGCTAAGGGTTGGTTATAATTAGTTTAATCAAAATGGCTATTTCGAGTGAGGTCTTAATCACTCTAATCAAGGCTGAGGTAGGGACAAAAATTAGAAATTTATTTAGGTAGGCTATTTGGCTATAGTTTATCTTTTTGTGGTGCCAAAATCTCATCATTCCTAATCCGATTCCATATTCATATTTCGTTTTGAAAAGAAAATTATTCTAACATTTTATTATAGATATAAGTATATTCGCTAAATTTCATATGAAAATTACTTGATAATATTTATGTATAGTTACATATACTTAAAATCTTATAAAAATCTAAAATTGACATATATAATATAATTATAATATATCTAATTTACTTTACTTAATTAAAATCTATTCTTACCAATTTATATTATTTTTATTCATTTTAATTATATATTATCTAGTTATTTTGATTCAAGAAAAATTAAACTAAGTATTAAGCACTTAAGTATAAATTTATATGAGAAAATTTTAATTTTTTATTTACTAACTTACCTCTACTCCCCACTTACGAAATGACATCGTCCCGATGTTCAGTGAGTAATAAAAAGTAGGTTTGTAAGAAAAAATTAAAATTTTATACGATTTTGATTTTTATTATTATTCTCAACATATATTATTTTAATTAAAGAAAATGACATATATATTAAACATTAAGGAAACTATTACAAACTTTAAAGAAAACTAATTAAAAAGCGATTAAAGCGCTAACTTAATCGAGTACTATCTTAAGAACAACAACTTCTAACTGATTTCAAACAACTCATCAAACCGTAGATGAACATCCGGGAGTATCTACAGGAAGTAATCCCAACTGAGAATCACGAGATGGAAAAATCTCAAATGCATACTAAAGCGAGGCACTTGATTGATTGGACACATAGTTGAGAGATAACCAGGCAAGCGGTAGTGGTCTTCTCTATTACGCCTCTCTCTTTGCAAAATTAATTGCCGTTTTAAACATCAAAATCCCCAGGTCAATATATGCCCCACGATCGGTGCATACAATAAATGACATCTCATCATCCGTAACCCCAAAAAAATCTGTAGTTGGATAGATCCGGGAATTAATGAAGCGTTTCCATGCCCTCAAATGAGGGGGTAAAGCCAGAGTTGAAGAATCATAGTTATGATCAAACAGTGGAAACACATATTGAAAAGCTTCTGCAGTACGATTTACAACATTATAAGCATTTCCAAGTTCCCATAGAAACTCGAAGTGTGGGTTTTGATCAAAGGTAGATGGTGGGATTTGAAAGATTTGATCGATGATGACTGGAGAAAAGGATATAACGATGCCCCTTATAGTTATAAGATGAGATGAGGCTGCTGTCGTTATATCAGTAAGAGCTGCATAAAAATCTCTAACGATTGATATGTTAATTCTACCTCTAGGAGTCCTAATCAGATTTTTCCATCCGCAACCCCGGATTAGATTGCGTCCCCACTCGATCAATTTTTCCGTATTCAAGCCTTTTCCATCATAATAGGAGAATGGACGAAATTTAGACATCTCGAACGTCATTGTGAAAACACGAGGCATGGCTTTGGGAACCACACCGTCAGCGTATGTGGTTCGTAACTATTAACCGAGGGGAGGAGTGATTAGACATTATTATCGAGATAAAGAAACTAAGCTTAGGCGGATAGCAGTAGAAAAGGAATGAGCAATGTTTGAAGGATCTTTGCTCTTTCCTTTTATAGAAATGTATCTATCATGCAAAAGTAGAAAAGATCTCTTTTTGGCGTTTTGTACTTCCCGGATCGATCACGAAAAGGCCGGATCGATCCGGCCTAGCAACTAGAAATCTGTCGGTCGGTATACTCACGCCCGATCGATCCGGGGTTAGGTCGGATCGATCCGAAACTCACTATTCACGGATGTGAGTTGTTTTGGCTTGTAAAATGCCTAGATTTTTTTCTAGGTGATATGTTTTCTCCTAACTTTGGTTTCTTTTATTATGTTATCAATATTTTGATACGATAAATTTTACTACATGGTGCGTAATACATAAAATCAAGCGAAAGTAAAATAAAATTCTAATAAAATCAAAATAACCCAAAATCGCACGAAAATAGAATCAAGTAACATAAAATCGCATCACGAAAAATAAATTGTTTTCAATGTCAATAATCATAAAATGGTTTAAATCAATCCTCCTCATCACTCATCTCGATGTGACTCAAGCTTGGCATGGCTTGAGAAGCGGCGGATCATAAGTCGAATCATGAAATGGTTCTTGAAAAAATGTCGACATCGAACCGAGCTATCTAATCCCATCGAGCTCATCCCTGTCGTGACATCGGAAAAAGTGCTTCCCCATCCCGTCGTGTTATGGCTAAATGATCCAAATCCTTCCCAATCAGATGTCGCAGCTGTCGTAGTACCTGTCGAAAAATCCCCTATACCACTAGTTTGAAATCCAAAAGAATGTGGCATTTGTTGGAAGTTTGATCAAGGTGGCATTGGTGGAATAAAGTCGGGCAAGGTATATGGTACGGATTGGCAATGCGGAATATCCATCTCGGCATAGGTAGGGTTCTGCAGTAAATTCATCTGATATATTCCTCGCATGCCTTGACGTAAATCTTCAGACCACAACCTATTCCTTTCTGCAAAAACAGCCATATTGGCATTGGCACGATGAACATCATAGGCCAAGGATTGAAACATGTCGTATGTGATGGTGTTTGGAAGTTGAGTTGGAGTTTGACTAGATGATGGAGGAACAGTAGTAGATTGAGAAACATGTGAAGTAGGCTGAGGTCGTTGGAGGTTACGGTTCATAAAATCTATCCTTCTGCCGGCCTAAGTGGTAAACTAGGACCTATAAGTGTTTAAGTCGACCATAATCGATTATCATTTGGAAGCTCGGGAACACTATCTGGCGACACAAGGAAGAAATAAAATAAGGAAAAGGCATGTATTGCCTGGTTTAGCGATTGAGACAAATTCCTTGGCCTTCTATACATAACCACGCCTACATCCATGGGTATATCATTGACCATCGCCCAAGCAATGCACAGATCCTCCTTACCAAAAGATGTCAAATGACGAGAAGGGTAAAGAGTTGAGCTGATAAAGCGTTTAATAGCTCTCATATCCCTTATACATTTTCCATAGTAAAACCTATTTTCATGCCATATATTTGTGGGATCTAACTCGTCTTTGTCTTTGTCGAGACTATATGGTCAAAGTCTGTGAGCTCATCTAAATTCCATACCGTATAATAATCCTCATTTTCTGGTATATCAGGAATACCATAAATAGCATTTATAACCTGGGGATTAAACGGCACTGTCCTGGTTCTTAGGCTGACAGAAGTTAACTCACCATTCTCTGTTTCATCATGAGTTGCTACCAGCGAATAAAATTCAGCTACTAAGGTTGTGTTAATTTCACCCGCCCTTAAACTGGCTAACTCCAACCACTGTCGCCTTTCGAAAATCTCTTTCACCTCCCTTCCCAAATCCTTAAAATCTAAACCCCTCTCTACTGCAACTAAACACTGTCCAAATTTATTCTTTAAGGCATTTCTAGCTGCTCTAGACGCGGTTCTCTCAAAACTAGCAGCCAATTCTTCTTCTGTTAAAGGCCTAGTCTCTATGACCGGGATTTGGGTAGGGATATGCGGCTTACGTTTTTTACTGGCTTTTGATGATTCGGCCATTCTACGATAGTAACACAATAACAAAACAACACAAAACAAAAAACAAACAAAACAACACAAATGAGTAACAAAATAGTTGAAATTAAATAATTGCTTAAAAAACGAAATTAACAAAATAAATGACTACAATGTTACCTTATAATGCTTAAAAGGTTGAAAAGTTGGCCGGAAAAGATGAAAAGTCGCCGGAATGAAAGTTGAAGCTTTCCCTTGAAAATTCTTCAATTTAAATGAAAATTTGAAGAGAGGAGAGGAAAATGAGAAGAGTTTAAGAATTGGGGTAGTTTAATAGTAATGTTGTGTGATGATTTGAAGAGAAAAAATTCGAATGGGGGGAGAGGGGAGGGGCGGCTGTTTGAAGAAAAATGAAAGAAGAAGAAGAAGGAGGGACCCCGTCCCTTTTTTTAGGTTTTTCAGTCTCCGGATCGATCCGGGGTTAGGTCGGATCGATCCGATCAAATTTTTCTTTTTTTTTTATTTTTTTTTTAAATCCTTTAAAACTTAATAATATTTTTAAAACCTGCTAAAATTAAAACCTTTTATAAAAAATTTATAAAACTTTTAATAATTTCATAAAGATCCTTTATATAAAATTTTCAAAAGTTATATAAAAATTTTCCAGGGTTCTAACATAACGTTCTATCAACCTAACCTTAAGAAATGAGGCGTTCCAATTTTCTCTTTGATCTCCATCGGGATTTTCGGATAACCACCTAATCGTTCCCTTCTTAACAACATTCAAACACTCATCCTGAGATTTGGTTGTGTTTTCTCCGTATTTCCCAACATGCTCACTTTTTCCACAGATTCTGCATCTTCTTAAAAACTTTGTCCTTCTCTTTATCGAACTTCTCGATTTTCCATTACATACTTCTTTCAATCTGATCTCTCTCAACAATTGCTTGTTTTTCTCAAAAACTGAAGCTTCTATTTTAAACGCGACATCTTTATCCAGGCCTAATTTCAAAAGCAAAATAAAAACTCCTATTCTATCTAAAAAAGACATCCAGTTCTTTTACGTCTATCCGGTAAAAGACGAGACTAGTTTAAACATAAATAAAAACACAGAAAAGTAGAGTAAAGATAGATAGCACCTGATATTCAGCTGAATTCAGTTTCTCGCTTTCGTTTCTTGATTTTCTGCTTTTTACTTTGTCGGAGGATCGATTAGTAGCATTACTTCCCCTTTGGTGTGATTCTTTCTCCTTCCACAAATAACTTCACTCTGTGGCCATTGGCTATAAAAGTCGTATTTCCATCTGATTAGTTCAATGACTCAGATTTGTAAACCTCGTTACTTTAAATGGACTCGTCCATCTTGACTTAAATGGACTGGAAATAACTTTAAACGTGAATTGTACAAGAGCACTCGATCACCTACATGGAACTCACGACTATAGATTCTCTTATCGTGAAAGATTTCGTATGCGTTCTTGTAGATTCGAGCATTTTCATAAGAATCGAGGCGAAATTCTTCTAGTTACATTAATCAAGCAATCTATGATAACCCAATGACCTTAGGATCGAAATTGAAATCTAATAGCCCTGGAAGGCTCGGTGTTCTAACTCATTTGGGAGATGACAAGATTTACCAAAGACTAGCTTATAGGAGAACAACCAATTGGTGTTTTAAAAGTTTATTCTATATGCCCATAATGCATCGTCTAATTTAAGCGCCTTGATTTTTACGATTTGAGTCCCTTTATTTTCTCCACGATTCTTTTGATTTTCTATTAGATACCTCTACCACATCCCACTAGTTTGCGGATGATAGGGCGTTCCTAACTTATGCGTTACACCATATTTTTCAACTATCTTAGTAAATGGTCTATTACAAAAGTGTGACCCTCTATCACTAATGATAGCCCTCGGAATGCCATATCTGGTGAATATATTCTTTTTAAGGAATCGTATGACAACCTTGGTATCATTAGTGGGAAGAGCTTCAGCTTCTACCCATTTCGAGACATAATCTACCATTACAAGAATAAATCTTTTTCCAAAAGATATAGGGAAAGGTCCCATGAAATCTATACCCCAAACATCAAATAACTCACATTCTAAAATAGGTTGCATAGGCATTTCATGTTTTTTAGATACATTTCCCCATTTTTGACAAGATTCACAAGATTTAACATACTTATAAGCATCTTTATATAGTGTAGGCCAATAAAAACCACATTGTAAAACTTTAAAAGCAGTTTTCCAACCTCCATGATGACCTCCTGCCTCACGATCATGACAAAATGACAAAACACTTAAAATTTCATTATCAGGCACACATTTTACGATTATCCCATCCGGACATTTACGGAAAAGGTCTGGTTCCTCCCAGTAATAAAATTTTAAGTCATAAAAGAACTTCTTTTTCTGTTGCCAAGTCCAATGAGACGGAATATAATCACGGGTTAAGTAATTAATGATATCTCCAAACCAAGGTGAGGTTTCCTTAGAAGGAATTCTATTTTTTAATAACTGCATGGTTGAAGGAGTATCTATTCTAAACAGTTGTTCATCAGGAAATGAATCTTTGATTTCATTTCCTATTTCTTCACCATTTTCCATTCTACTTAGATGATCTCGCTACTACATTCTCACTTCCTTTTTTATCTTTAATTTCAATATCAAATTCTTGAAGTAAAAGAATCCATCTAAGAAGGCGAGGTTTAGCATCTTTCTTACTTAGTAAATACTTTGGTGAATGAGTGCGTATAAATTATTACCTTAGACCCAACAATATACGATCGAAACTTATCTAAGGCAAAAATTACAATAATAGTTCTTTTTCGTGGTTGCGTAATTAAGTTGAGTGCGTTCAATGTGTGAGATGCATAGTAGATAGCTTTGAGAATTTTGTTATACCTTTGACCTAAAACAGCTCCCACGGCTAAATCACTTGCATCACACATAATCTCAAACGGCAAATCTAATCTGGTGCTACTAGCTTTGTGCGATGAGTCAACCTCGCTTTAAGTGCGAAGGCTTCCATACATTTCTTGTCAAAGTTAAAAGGTACTTCCTTTTCAAGTAAATGACTTAGAGGCTTTGCTATTTTTGAAAAATCTGCAATGAATCTTCTATAAAAACCTGCATGTCCGAGAAATCCTCTTAGGGTTCTTAAATTAACTGGTGGAGGTAACTTTTCAATTATCTCGACTTTAGCTCTATCAACTTCAATACCTTCTTCGAGATTCTATGTCCTAAAACAATTCTTCCGATACCATTAAGTGACATTTTTCCCAGTTTAGTACTAGATTGGTATCTTCACAGCGTTGTAACACTCGTTCTAAGTGTAACAAACAAATATCAAAAGAATCTCCGTAAACACTAAAGTCATCCATAAAAATTTCTAAAAATTTCTCAACCATATCAGCAAATATAGCCATCATACACCTTTGAAAAGTAGCTGGTGCATTACATAAACCAAACGGCATTCTTTTATAAGCAAAAGTTCCATAAGGACAAGTGAAAGTAGTTTTTTCTCTATCTCCTGCTGCAATGAAAATCTGTAAATATCCTGAATAACCATCTAAGAAACAGTAGTACTTATGTCCACTTAAACGTTCCAACATCTGAACTATGAATGGAAGTGGATGATGATCTTTCTTAGTATGATCATTTAGTTTTCTAAAATCAATGCACATTCGATAACCTGTAATCTCTCTTGTCGGAATCCATTCATTCCTTTCATTCTCTTTCACTGTGAAACCTCCTTTCTTTGGTACCACTTGAGTTGGACTTACCCATTCACTATCTGATATGGGAAAAATTATCCCCATTTCTAATAGCTTAATGACCTCTTTCTTAACAATTAACTGCAAATTTGGGTTGAGGCGGTGTTGCGGTTGAATACAAGGTTTAGCATCTTCCTTCAGAATTATCTTATGAACGCAAATCTCAGGGCAAATCCCTCGAATATCGGCAACTGTCCATCCAAAAGCTTTCTTATGCTTTTTCAACATTCTAAGTAATTGATTTTCCTGTTGCTCAGTTAAAGAAGATGAAATAATAACCGGTAATAGATTATTAGTTTCAAGAAAAGCATACTTCAGATTTAAAGGTAACGGTTTCAATTCCAGATTCTTAGGTGGATCTTCCAGTGATGGTTTAAGAATTGGTCCTTCTAGTTCTAATTCCAAATACTTATGCCATGATGGTTTAAAAGTAAAACTTCCTTTATCTAGAGAAAGAATTATTTCTTTCATTTCGGTGTCTTTCTCATCTTCCTTATAGATAGATAGAGTTAAACATTCTTCTAATCTGTCTTCAAAAGTTGGTGGATGATTATCATAGATGAGAATGAATATCTTCTATAAAAGAACATGATTCTGGTGATCTGTATGGATGGTTCATAGCTTTGAAAATATTGAAAGTAACTTCATCTTCATTGACTCTCAGAATTAACTCTCCCTTCTGGACATCTATTAAAGTTCTTCCTGTAGCTAGAAATGGTCGACCTAAGATAAGTGGCGCTGAATATCCTTCTTCTATTTCCATAACTACAAAGTCTACTGGAAAATAGAACTTGTCTAATTTAACCAATACGTCCTCAATAATTCCTTTAGGGTATTTAATCGATCTATCCGCCATCTGCAGAGTCATTTCGATCTTCGTAAGATTTCTATGCCTAGCTTCTTATAATCCTCATAAGACATGAGATTTATACTAGCTCCAAGATCACATAAGACCTTTTTAAACATAAATCCTCCAATTTCACATGGAATGGTAAAACTTCAGGATCTTTTCAGTTTAGGTGGTAACTTATCTTTGCCGCAAAGCTGCAGAACATTCTTCATTTAGGCATATATTCTCATATTCCTCTAATTTTTCTTGTTTGATGAATATCTTTAAACTTTCCATAAGCGAGCATACTTATTAGAGCTTCGATAATGGGGATATTAACATGAATATGACGAAAAGTATCAAGGAAACGAGCATACTTCTTATCGGTTTTAATCTTTTAATTTGATCTTTAGGTGGGTAAGGTAAAGATTCTAAATCTATCACCTTTGATCCCAAAGTCATTTTCTCTTTCCTTTCTCCTTAAACTTTTGAGTATTACTTGATCGCCAAGTATCATAATCTTGAGTTTTTCTTTTAAAACCTTCCCGAATCACTCTCTACTTGATTCTTTCGATTCTTCCTGTTTTTCATCCTTGTTTTCATTATCTTCCATTCTAACATGTTCCTTGAATAAATTCCTTAAATATTTATCCATGGGATCTTTCAAAATCCTAGGATTTTTACCCATTTTTCACCTTCACCTTGTGTTCCAAACTTCTATTCCTTTTCAAGAAATTTTCTATAATTTCTTCTTCCTCATCGTGAATTCAAGTTCCTCTTTTCCATCTAAATCATTTTCTACTTCATTATTTCCAATGTTTTCTACTCCATTACTACCACGAGTTTTCTACTTCTTGTAACTACAACATTTACCTCTCTTGGGTTTCTTTCAAGATTACTTGGTAATCCTCCGGGAGAGGTCTACTGCTTTTACGTTCACCTTCCCTACTCAAATGATCTTCCATATTCCTTAATGAGGCTTCTATCGTTTCTCATTCGGTATCATGTCCACTCATAGATGTTTTTATTGTACTCATATCTTTAGTGACTGTACCGATAGAAGTCATCATTGTTTCCATATTCTTAGCTTGAGTAGATACTACACCCATCATATTTTCCATTAGTTTTTCCCATTTTTCAACTCCTTCTGCAGGTTGAGTTGAACTTTGAGTTACTGGTATACTTTGGGTGGTATGCTGAGGATAGGATCTATGTAATGATTGTAAATTCTGATTAGATGTGTTTTCTTGATAAACTTGATTATTATTCATATTCCTATAAGGAGGCTGGATATGGCGGTTGTCCTTGCTTACTAGGGTTTTCAGACCATCGAAAAGTAGGGTGATCTCTTCGAATAGCATTAAACGAGTTTGAGTATGCATTGTTCAAATTCCTATGCTGCTGAAGAAAACTCACCTCCTCTTTTGAATATCCTGTTGGTTCTTTGATCCCTATTGACATATTATCCTGATTTGAGTATTCAGTTGGTGTACTATTCTCTGAACTTTGGATTTTGTTAGATTGTAGTCCATCAAATTTCCTACTCAAATTTTCTAAATGTGCTAGAACTTCCGTATTAGATGTACATTCTCTTGCAAAAGCTACTTTTCTCGTGCTGCTAGAACCGGTTTCCCACATTCTCGTTATTTTGGAAAAATCTTTTCTATAGCATCATAAACTATTTGAGCTTCACTCATCATTAAAGAACCACCACATGCATGATCTACATCTCTGACGTGAATCTTT
The DNA here is from genome assembly GCA_026214975.1 of Gentiana macrophylla. Classification (NCBI taxonomy): domain Eukaryota; kingdom Viridiplantae; phylum Streptophyta; class Magnoliopsida; order Gentianales; family Gentianaceae; genus Gentiana; species Gentiana macrophylla. Next base: position 55,744,486 of record CM047809.1, read on the forward strand.
TCGTAATTTACTTGACGGAAGAGCTGAATTTGCATATCTAAGGAATAACCATGATCGGGGACAGGCTCTTAACAATTTTTAAATCTTTCCTGTGCATTCCCAAGCGTTTCTTGAGATCCTTGTCTAAAGTTAGCAACCTCGACTTTTAATTCCAAATTTCGCCCAGAGTGAAATATTGTTTGTAAATTCAGTTTGAATCTCCTCCCAACTTGTAAGTGAATGATGTGGAAGAGACATAAACCAATCTCGGGCTCGTCCTTTTAAAGAAAAGGAAACATAGTCATCCTCGTTAATTCCTTATGAGCACCTTGACTTTTGGTTGTATTGCACAATTCTTCAAAAGATAGAGATGATGATGTGGATCTTCATCATCCTCTCCTAGAATTGGGCTCTTTGCGTCAATTAAACCAAAAGATGAGATTTAATTTCAAATTGTTTGCTCCTTCATTAGGTAAAAGTATGGGATTATTAGTCTGGTTCCTTCTTATGGTTTGATCACAGATAGGTCTTGGGTTTGGTGGGTTATTACGATTATTCTGGTTCCGATCTTGATTATTTCTATTATTATTATTATTATTATTGTAAGTGAATGATGTGGAAGAGACATAAACCAATCTCGGGCTCGTCCTTTTAAAGAAAAAGGAAACATAGTCATCCTCGTTAATTCCTTATGAGCACCTTGACTTTTGGTTGTATTGCACAATTCTTCAAAAAGATAGAGATGATGATGTGGATCTTCATCATCCTCTCCTAGGAATTGGGCTCTGCGTCAATTAAACCAAAAGATGAGATTTAATTTTAAATTGTTTGCTCCTTCATTAGGTAAAAGTATGGGATTATTAGTCTGGTTCCTTCTTATGGTTTGATCACAGATAGGTCTTGGGTTTGGTGGGTTATTACGATTATTCTGGTTCCGATCTTGATTATTTCTATTATTATTATTATTATTAGGGTTAACAGGGTTTTGTCCATGCCCTGGAGCATGATCTAGCCTCTGTTCATTTGTTTCATCACTTGTTTCAGCCATTCTCGTATTTTTGTTTGAAGATGATTCGTCAGGATTTCCCTGACTAGTATGACCACGTCTACTCTCTACTCTTAACTGTCTTTTCGTAAGTGTTTATGTCAGGCTTATAAGGAGTGAGCGGGGCCTTACCACTTCTGGTCATCAACTAACGAAAATAGAAAATACTCGACTTTTGGTAAAAAGAAAATTGGTAACTAAAAGAAAGTAGATACCAACAAAAATTAAAATAGAAATGAGATAAGAAAAAGTGTTGACTTATTCTCGAGAATTTTGAACTAATACAAGTAGTAACCATAGACACAAAGAAAGAAATTAGCGACGTGTGTTCCCCGGCAACGGCGCCAGAAAGCTGACAGGACCTTTTCTAACGCTATTATAATCCTTAACCGGCACAGTGTATCGGGTCAAACTGTAGTGCTACTATGGTGAGTCAGAGTGTCGAATCCTCGGGAAAACGTGGTAATTCTTTTAAGTGTGGTTAAACACCAAAGAGTCATTATTAACTCGATCTAAATCGCAATTTTATAACACATGATTACTACTATTCTACTTAACATAAAATAAATGCGTAATTTAAAAGTTATTCTAATATAATATATATAGATATATAAATATATATAGATGTACATAGATTGCAAAATATATATATATAAATATAAATATATAGATACCAATATATTATTAGAGAACTAGCCAAAGTTTATATAATTGATTTATACGATCTTTTCAGTAAACGGAATGTGCTCGATCTTTCCTTTATTATTAGGTCCAATTGAGTAAATGAAACGGTGCACTCTTGAGGTTAACAATTCCTCCTCACACGAGCGTATGAAATTGTCATATGTCATTGTCATCAGTTCAATCTCCACAACTGCCCCATGCTAATCTCAGTTAGTCTGAACAGGTACCGAGTACAAATCTACCCCGGATAAAAGAGGTTATTCCGTTTGTCAGACGGCCGATGTTATTCAAAAGGCTCCGGTTGTCAGGCGGATCGATTCAACTTTCCGGTGTTAGTTTCAATTAAATCGTTGATTTTAACATTATTATGATCTCGAGCACAATTTTAATAAGATTCATCTTTCCCAAGACAAATCGCCTTCGGGTAGGAAATAGGATTCCGTAGTCACGCCGCGACGGCCAATTTTACCTCCGGTTTTTCTATCTTTTATCTCATATCCTAACTTCTCCGGTGAGTTCATCGTTAGGTTATATGGTGCGATTCATCTTGGTTAATTACGTCAATCCGAATATTATCAATACGTTCTGAGAATAGAAAAAGATTCAATTAACTCAATTTTAGTCAATTTTAATTAGACAGCATTCCTTTATCGAAAAGATCGAAATAAAACGATTACATAACTTTGGCTAGTTATTAGATTTAGCCTAATAACATTATAAAAAGATAAAAACAAAAACAAACATAACAAACATAGATACTTAAGAAATTTTACCCGATTACAACTGCTGAATCAGAGATCGTATTACAACGACTTCAGCAACATTGATCTTCTGATAATTCCTCGAGCATTACAACAATACTTATTACTACTTTATTTATGGCATAAGGCCTATATACATACTACTACTAATTAAGAGAGGTTTTTAAGATATATTGGTACCCTCTTTTGTGTCTGCAAACCTGCTCTATTTATAGGCAGGATTTTCCAAGCCGGATCGATCCGGGGTGATGCCGGATCGATCCGGGAATAAAAAATCTTATCCCCAGGATTATTCTCTGCAGGACCACATGCTGGATAATCATTATGTTTCCTCGGTTCGATCCGAGGTAAATCCGGATTGATCCGGGTAGCTTTTTATTCCATAACTTGATCTGAAACTTGATAAAATCATAACTTGAGCTCTGGATCTCCAAATGACATAATTCAAGAAGCGTTGGAAAGCTCTTGAAAAGATCTATAACTTCCATGAATGACTCTTCTTCAGATAATGTCGTCTTGATGAGCCATTCGTTTGTCGAAGCTATTTCTCGATTACCACTTAATCGAATCGATTAGCCACTTGACTACTTAAGCAATTCGATTGACCATTTAAGCTCGTGACACTCTCTAAATCCTTCCAGAGATCTGATTATACTTCAACATGTCGATTCTCGGGGTCTTGGTTTATAAATCTGCAATAAAATACCACAAATACCCACGTAAATCTGACATGACACTCCGGTTATTGAACCGGTATAAAATTTATATCTTTTTATTACTTTTACTGGATTTTTATAGTATTTAGATTTATTCATAACTATTAATATTTCATAAGATTATCGTTATAATTTCTTATATTTTATATAAAAAGAGTTAATAAAGTATATATAATATCGTAATTTTTATCATATAAATGTTATACATCAGTCATCACAGACTTCCCTAAATTCTGATTCTATATCCTTGACTTTAAACACTAAGTTTGATCCCTTAGTCTTCAATAACTGAGTTTGACCCTCGGCAGCGGTCGCCTTGATCTTCAAAGAGTCCCTAACTAGTCTACTTGACTCAGTACTAATCGGACCAAGACAGTCTCTTGATGAAAGTCAGCTGACCTTTTACAGTGCTTGTTTGATCAAACCTATACAAAGATCAAACTCTAATAAGCCTATACATTTGATCAGGGCATCTTTTTGCCTTTTCTCTATAACAGCTAGTCTGGCACTCATCACTAAAACTTAAAATATGTCCAACATAGTATATAGCCTAATGGGCTTTTGTGTTAACTTAAATGGGTTTTGTAGCCTATAAACAGGCTACTCTCTAAGTTGAAGGGATGTTTATGTAATCTTGAATCTATTTTCTCTTTTGAGAATGAATTATCTTTGAGCTTGGATTAGCTCGTTTTATCCGTTATTGTAGATCTTCTACATCATTTGGTATTCAGAGCTAGGGTTTTCTCTCACAGTATGACAGCCAAAATGAGTCGGGAAGATAGCCGAATTTGTGACGGTGTTCGGGATTCGAAGATCCTTCGTATTATGTCAAAGCTTGGTTCTTTCACATCTGAGTTGAATCGCATAAAAAATGGGAATGGAGACCATGAAGAGGTATGTTATCTTAGTGACTACATCACGTCTAGAATCAGAATGAAAATTCGTTTCTTCAATGGGACACCAAGCTATCTCGTTGAATGGGCAGATGCGGTTGAAGATTTTTTTGTGCAAATGGACATTCCGGAGAAATTGAAATGTAAGATATCATCCAATGCACTAGAAGGGGAGGCTGATAGATGGTGGCATCATTTGCAACAAGAACGGACTGAAAATGGGAAAGAACATGTCTCTTATTGGCCAAAAATGAAGGACTTATTTCTAAACAGTTTCATGACCACCACGTGCTCGTCAATATGTTCCTTACGGGCTGTCAAATCCAAACTAGAAGAAAATGATGTCGATGGTAGCAACAAAGAGGGTGTGTCATCAAGGAGAAGAGCTGATAGAATCATGCCTGCAAGGTGTTTGACAGAAGTTCCCTATGAGTCTTGCATCAAAAAACAAGAAGTAAACGATTTAGGGACGGTTGTTGAGTCTAGGATTGTTTATGAAAACGGTGGCATCGAAACTTTGGTGAAATCAGGATCATCAAAGCCTTCCATTGAGGAAACAACAGGCTGCATATGGCTAGAAGCTGAATCTCAACAATTGGACTTAAAGTATATGTAATCCGTTTAGGTCATCACAGACTTCCCTAAATTCTGATTCTATATCCTTGACTTTAAACACTAAGTTTGATCCCTTAGTCTTCAATAACTGAGTTTGACCCCTCAGCCTTCAGTCTTCAAAGTGAGTCCCTAACTAGTCTCATGACTCTGTACCTAATCGACACAGACAGTCTCTTGATGAAAGTCAGCTGACCTTTTACAATGCTTGTTTGATCAAACCTATACAAAGATCAAACTCAAATAAGCCTATACATTTGATCTAGACATCTTTTTGCCTTTTCTCTATAACAGCTAGTCTGGCACTCATCACTAAAACTTAAAATATGTCCAACATAGTATATAGCCTAATGGGCTTTTGTGTTAACTTAAATGGGTTTTTTAGCCTATAAACAGGCTACTCTCTAAGTTGAAGGGATGATTATGTAATCTTGAATCTATTTTCTCTTTTGAGAATGAATTATCTTTGAGCTTGGATTAGCTCGTTTTATCCGTTATTGTAGATCTTCTACATCATTTGGTATTCAGAGCTAGGGTTTTCCCCTCACAGTATGACAGCCAAAATGAGTCGGGAAGATAGCCGAATTCGTGACGGTGTTCGGGATTCGAAGATCCTTCGTATTATGTCAAAGCTTGGTTCTTTCACATCTGAGTTGAATCGCTTCAAAAATGGGAATGGAGACCATGAAGAGGTATGTTATCTTAGTGACTACATCACGTCTAGAATCAGAATGAAAATTTGTTTCTTCAATGGGACACCAAGCTATCTCGTTGAATGGGCAGATGCGGTTGAAGACTTTTTTTTGTGCAAATGGACATTCCGGAGCAATTGAAATGTAAGATATCATCCTATGCACTAGAAGGGGAGGCTGATAGATGGTGGCATCATTTGCAACAAGAACGGACTGAAAATGGGAAAGAACAGGTCTCTTATTGGCCAAAAATGAAGGACTTATTTCTAAACAGTTTCATGACCACCACGTGCTCGTCAATATGTTCCTTACGGGCTGTCAAATCCAAACTAGAAGAAAAGGATGTCGATGGTAGCAACAAAGAAGGTGTGTCATCAAAGAGAAGAGCTGATAGAATCATGCCTGCAAGGTGTTTGACAGAAGTTCCCTATGAGTCTTGCATCAACAAACAAGAAGTAAACGATGTAGGGACGGTTGTTGAGTCTAGGATTGTTTATGAAAACGGTGGCATCGAAACTTTGGTGAAATCAGGATCATCAAAGCCTTCCATTGAGGAAACAACAGGCTGCATATGGCTAGAAGCTGAATCTCAACAATTGGACTTAATTGAAGGACATGAAGATGAGGGAATTGAAGGCAACACAGGTGAACAAACACTTCTTCCTACAGAGCAAACTGAACATGTCATCCTTGATGAAATGTGTGATTCTTGTGTGATTGAAGGACCTAAAGAAGAAGTCTTAATTGGTCAACTACCATGGATGAAAGAAAACCAATTGAATAAAGTTTTAAAAGCTGAAATGAACACATATCATGGACCCCAAGGTGATATGCAAGAAGGGTCACAATTTCTCATTGATGCTCATATGTTACTGCCTATATTCAAGATTTGAAGTTGCCTCATGAAGAATGGAACAACATGTGTTTGTTTATTTTGTCTCGTTGCTTCGACAATTTACGGGGTGGGTTGATGGATAGTGTCAATTATTCAATCCTAACTCTCTCACCTTGTGATAAAGATATAAATAGTGTTGGACAATCTTGTTCATAAACGAAATAAAATACAACAAAAACGAAATACAAGAAAATCGTATTACAATTGCAAAGAAAACGAAAAAGGATATATGATCCGAGCCCTGTGTTGCACACAGTTTCCTTAAGACTAATTCGTCCCCTCACCTTCGTGTGCCGTGAGCTTCAGCGGGACGTTAATCTCCCAGGATAGAACGGATAGCAATGACAGGAAGCACAACGCCTTCAATTGCTTAAGAACCTTGTAGTTTGAACTCTCAGTTTTCATGTACAAAAGAGGTAAGAAGAAGTAGATTGCTGGTGTATTCTGGCATGAAGAACTGATCAAGTTGTCTGTTTATATAGGCTTTATTCGTGGGCATGTGCTTTATTCTGTAGAGGATGTCAAAAGCAGATGGAATTCGAAGTGGAGCGACCTCGGCTCGTATTGAATGTCATTCTGACAAGAAATGAAACGAACACGATATCAAGTTCAAGCTAAAATCCATCCGGATTTGCACCCCCTCGCGCCTGCGCGTAGAGAAGACCAGTGTATAAAGTTGGTAAATTCTTACCACTACACTAATACAACATCATATATATATTGGCTATTTTCCTTCCTTCCTTCCATGTAGGAGAAATTGGTTTCTAATTTTCCTTTATTACTAACACTTTCCATTTATCACTTGCGCCGGTGATAGGCTAATACGACATATCATTTAAAATATTCATTTTAACCATCATTTTCCATCAAATAGTTTTATGGTACCCTTGTGACAACTAAGCTCTTGTTTTCACATGAATCTGAATTCATGAATGGAGGAACTACAACGGTGCATTTCGATCCTGGAGGAAATTGTTTGTTCATATGTTTGCATTTCCACGTTAACCGAGGAAAAAATTCTTTGTTCATATGTTTGCATTTCCACGTCATTTCACGAGTAGTGACATCGGTTTTAACGAAAATAAATTTCCGAAGCTAAAATATTACATTCAAAAGTATCAAACGAGATATGAAATAAAGAGACCGGAAAAATATACGGTTGTTAAAATTAAAAAAAAAAAAAAACTAGTAAAAGTAAAAATAACCTTATTTTTTCGTTGGAAACAAATGCTGAATTTTGGATCCATTTCCAAAAATTTATCCCGGGAAAACGAAATACTATTTGCAGTCAAACCGACCATTTGGGTTTGCATTTACGTATATATCCTTGTGTTACCCGCCCATCTATAAACGACTCCCCTCACGTGGACCTTTTCACAATTCATTTTCAAAACTCTGAAAAGAATGGCGCCGAAGAAGAAACCTTCCTTTGCTATTGGTAATCAACTAGAGCATGTTCACTAGCCTAGCTGCGTTGAAGTAGATTTCGATTTCAGAATTGGAAAAAGCTAATTTTCTTCACGAATTGTCAGGTAATTGCGAGGTTACAGTTGGAGCCCCGAAATTCACAAGTGAATCGAGCCAAAATAGCCTCCTGATCTCTCTCTCCAGAACCACCAAAATCAAAATATCAGGTACGTCTACCTACAATCGTTTACTAGCTAGCTCATCACAAAAATGGTATTGTTTGTGTATCTATCTATCCATCTATCTCTGTCCTTTTTCACGATTTGGGTGATTTTTGCATTTGAAATTGGAAGTGGTGGAGGCGGAGGGAACGCCAACTAGAAAGATTGATGGTAGAAACAATCCAGATCTGGGAAGTGAAAATGAAGGTCAAGGATTGCTTCTTTTCTATAATTTTTTCGTGTTCTTTAGTGCATAGCTTCAAAGCGAAATGTTTCTTGCCTATGTTTCAGGGTATTTCTATTTTTCGGTTGTTAACCCAAAAGATTCAGATGGAAAGACCAATTCTTTTCTGAAGGTATATATCGCTGATTAATATTGAATTTTTTCAATATATATATTTGGATGGATAATGTCATTCCTAGGAAGTAGGAAACATGATTGATCCTCACATTGCACTTGAGCAATCACTCTCTTTTGGTTTCTACACTTGATTCGGAAAATTTAACTCACTGTTGAGAGTAACTAATAAGATGTTGACAAATATACACAATATCTTCATGTTTGGACAAGCGTGCAATGAGTTTGGTGGGTATTAACCTCCATAAAACTTGCTGCTTGATTCATTGTGGGATGCTTTATGTGCAGTTTATTCATACAACAAGCCATCTCAGTTATGTAGTGGTTTTCTTATGCAGCCTTTATTTTCTGTGGAGCTGTAATGTTGATGTCTTGATGCATTTCAATGTGTTGCTTAGTGATGTATGTTTATTCATGGCTTTGGTTAATTTGTTGAAACTGATTATGAAGGTATTGCAATATCATGGATAAAAAATTTCTGTTGGCAGAACTTGCAGTACCTAGTAAAAAAGATTGATATAGATAAAAAGGGTAGAAAGTTAAAAGAAAAGCCAATCTATGTAGACAGGTGGCCTACTCCCATGTTCCACAGTGTCTCGTTTGCTATCACATTCTATTACCCACAAAAGAGACATTCTTCCCCTTTAAGCTAGTTGTGGTTGAGGGATTCAAAAACTTTAATTGATCTTTCCAGGACATTCTTTTTATATTTGAAGTACATAATTCAGATGTAAAAGCAGAGTGTACCAATTTCCACTATTACCATTCCCTAAGAAACCCATTTTGGCTAAAGATATTTAGTTAGGATTGTTTGACCTCTAAGGGTACCGAAGAAGGATGTAATACTCTTGCTGGTTACTCATGTGAAGCAACGACAAGCTTCATTTGTCTAAGGATAAGAAGTTAATTTTAACATGATGTATATTGGAATTTGTAGAAATCTGGGCCCAAACCCATATAAGAGGAGGGGCCTCATCCCCAACCCAAAACCTAGGTTGTGAGGTGAGGGAAATCCATCTCTTAATATGGTGGGTGAAACAACCACAAGTTCCCAATGTGGGACACTTTAACACGTCCCCTCAAGTGTGGGCCGGGCACACAAAGCCAACAAATAGGCCCAACACTTGCATAATAAAGGGTGGCTCCGATACCATGTAGAAATCTGGGCCCAAACCCATATAAGAGGAGGGGCCTCATCCCCAAAACCTAGGTTGTGAGGTGAGGGAAATCCATCTCTTAATATGGTGGGTGAAACAACCACAAGCTCCCAATATGGGACACTTTAACAGAATTCACACGCAAATAGTATTGTAGTAAAATTTATTTTGTGAGTCATAAATCATAGAGCTTATATTGAAATAGTATTTGAGTGAATTCTTTCTCACCAACAACTTTAAGCTGTCACAGGCAATTTTACATCTCTTTGTTCCACCCTCATTTCCTTAATCCTTGCTTGTGGTTTTGTAGTCATTGATTGTCAAACTGATGTTCATGAGGGATGGGTAGATAATTATTTCATGCCGAGTAATGATGCTGAAACTGGCTATTTGTACATATTTTTAAGAACTACAATGTGCTAAACTATGCTTTGTTGCATTAGGAATATTTTGTTTTTCCTGTATGCTCATGGGGCATGTTTGAAATCAGGCCTGCTTGCTTTTCTTCTTTGGGGTTTTACTTTTTTGTTATCAATTTTGCGTGACACGTGGTCGTCTTTTGTTTGATGTGCCTAATTGTTGTAGGAAGTTCTTGACATATATTCTGAGGAGCTACCAGCTATGAATTATGCAGCCAATACAGGGAAAGAGTCGAGGTTTCTTGAAAAATGCATATCAAATGGGTAAATATGCTTGGGATTCCATCTGCTTCTGTTTTGACTTGAAGAAAGACAACAAGGAGCTTATTTTCAATTTTTGAATGTTCTCTTTTTCTTAAGTTTTTTATGTACAATAGTTTAAACTTGTTCAACTTTCTGCAGGAAGTATTCCACTCTAGTTTTACACCACAAAGTTAATGAACTACAAGAAGAGGTATGACTCTGTCTGAGAGCTATAATTTATTTACCTGTGTCCTAATAAGTGTTAACCAAAAGTTATCTCTTAAGACTGTTGACACTGCCTGTTCATTTCAAGTATAATAACACATGCTTGAATTTCACTTCGTTATGTTTATTTTCTAGGTCAATTCAATAGTATTTCAAAACTCAGATTTTTTTTCCTTTCCAATTCCATTAGCTAATAATATTAAACCCAGCTTGTGCAACAATCTGATGAATTTTGCAGAATACTCATGTTATTTACATTTTCCATGCTACTAAGATTAAGACGATGCTATTTGTTATGATTAAGAGCGCGTAAATGTATAGCATGTTTAATAATGTCATTGTTGGCAGGTTGTTTCAGCTATCACATATCAAATAATTCCTGCTGACACACAGTATGCCGAAATTCCTATTGCTGCTGTTAACAAAAGTACCAAAAAAGGTTCTGCCTTTTGTTTAAACTTTAGTAAGAAGTAAATGTTCTTTCTTGATCTCTTTCATAATTTATCAATGCTAAAATGCTGACCCAATGTTGTTCGTTCAGCATACTTTCAACTCTTCTCGCTGGTTGTTGTTCTTATTTGTTATTTTATCCCCTCTTTATTTACACATGACGTGATGTGCATTTGGATATTAGACCATAGAGTTTGGTCACACTATTATTCGGGCAAGAGATTATTAGATGTTTTGCTTGGTTTGATGAATAATTCAGAGGTGAATATTGCAACTGGCCTCTCCAAGCAGTTAGAGTACCTTGATACTTGATATTTATGGAGTGGCTTAGAATTCTTCTAGGATGACATTTACAGAATCTTTTGCTTTTTTCTTCATTTTAGGAAAGCATTGTTATAAATTCTGCTAATATCGATACATTATAAAGAAGCTATATTCCAAACTTGAGAGGAAAAGTTGATGCCTGTCTTGAATCTTTTGTAACTCTACTCGTGTATTGCTTGATTTTTGGAAAGTTTTTAACGAGTGAATAAATTGTGCATTCAGGGATTTGGACGCCTTTTGTACACAGAGTTAAGTAAAAGATTGCATGGAGTTGGAATTCAGAATATTCTCTGTTGGGGAGATAAGGAATCTTTAGGATTTTGGTTGAAGCAGGTACTTCTATCAAAACTGACTTGCAGTTGCTTCTGTTTGCCCTTTTTTTTAAACCCGGTTATCGAGTAGTAATTCTCTTCTGCATGAATATTTTACTATCTATTTTTCTTTATCACTTTTTTCCCCATTTCTTTATAAAATTTCTGGTGCTAGATTTCACCCTTTAGTTCTGTCACCCACTAGGCGATGCAGAAATTTGTATAATTCACTGCAGCTGGTTTACCTGTTTTCTTACTCCGACAATGTTTAGCTCTTATTACTCCTTGTGTGTTGACAATTCATTTCTGTGAGAATTTTGTGCTTGTAGGGATTTTCGGTGATTGGCGAGGTAGACCTAAAAGGTAGAGCTAGAAGGCTTCCCATCAAGGGTGACATCCGCAAGGCATTATGCTTTCCTGGAGGCTCAACACTCCTAGTATCTCACCTCAGTCATGGTCCCGTTCACTCAGCTGAGAAGCTTAAGTTGTCATTTCCAATGAATGGTCAAGATCAATTTATTTCTGATATCGTCTTGAAACAACAGCCAGAATGTATAATTGATAGTCCTGATTACAAAGGATCAGATCATCTGTTCACCAATGGCACCGGTGATTCTCTGCTTGATTTAGTTCAACAGATAGTTTTAGAGGATTATTGCGAAAGCTATTATGTTTTGCCTGGTAGTTTATTAAGTAATGCAAAACTTCAATGCTTAAGGCATCCTGCCATGTTGGTAAAAACAAAGACCGTAGCACTTCGTTAGTCTCTGATTACTTAGTTCTGTATACGAGGTGTATGACGGTTGTCAACTAAAAAATGTCAAGGGTTTTGATCATTTCAATATTTATGAATATTGAATTGTTTTTTACTTAACCTGTTGGTTTCCAGTGTTCCAGGATGTGACTTGTACAAAGCCTGTGAACTGCAAATCTGCAGCTGCTGATTCCGGGATGCTTGAATATGGAGATCATAATGATGAGGATACATCGTATTGTCCTGTGCAAGGAGCTAAAAAGAGGGTTTGGGAAGCATCCTGCACGTCGCTGAAGTCTAAGAAGATTAAGGGAGGTCATTCGACTGGTTTTCATGGAAGTTATGGAGATTTTGTTTTGGGATTTGATACAGGAGATAAAATCTTAGGAGATGAAGACGTATTGACTAAGAAAGATGATGAATGTAGAGCTGTGAATGAAACACAAGAACTTAATTGCAGCCAAAACGTCCAGTCGACAAGAGTATTTATTAGAGTCATGCTGATGAATATAGCAGATGATAAAAAGATAACAAGTCTCACCAAGGTAAACTCCTCTCTTTATATTCAGGTTGGCTTTATTTTTTATTTTTTATTACTGGTGTTTTTGCCACTTTAATTGTCTTAATCAACTAATAGAAAAGAGCAATATGCAGTGAAAGAAGTCGGTTTTCTTTGAGTTGTGTGCATTTTTCTTTAGCTCGATATGTGCTTAACCTTGTCTCTGCCTCTACCCTAAGAAACTTTTAATACTCATCTTGTTTGTGCATTATTTCTTTGTTCTATGTACCGCTTCTTCTAATGTGACGTGGGTTACTGCCACAGATAATTGAGAACCTCGGTGGAATTGTTACTTTTGATGGATCTCAAAGTACGCATATAGTCACTGGAAAAGCCAGAAAAACCTTAAACTTCTGCATTGGTCTCTGCTCAGGGTAAGATTGCTTGTATATATGAATGGTTTTTTTTCTATCCTTTCCATTTTGAGAGGAGAAAAAAACGGAATAAGGTTATTACCTGTTGATACGTCTTTCTTTCAGTTTAATAACATACAAGTTCAAAACTAGGACAATTTTCTAAAGTATTCTGGTTATTTGATTTGGAGATGAATGACTACTTTACACCATTTTTTTTCAAAATATTGGCTTCATATTCACTACGCTCGAGCACTCTAGAACATCCATTTCATTCTTTTAAGTCCATGGTTAAGCAGTCTTTCCAACCCCTTCAAATTTTGGACTATTTTAATCTGAAGGACATCGGTTTTTTGTATCAGTTGGTTGTGCAACCGTTTTTTCAGTGTGAAATCTTCTTATGCGATACTATTCTAGCACGATTTGGGAGACTAAAAAAATGTTAGAAGTAGCTTGCAAGCATGAAGTATCATTTCTTGCTTACTTTTCATTTTTTAATAAGTAGCAAAAAAATTCATTTTGTTCTCTTTCTTTTGTTGTGCTATGGTCATCATAATTGTGCCTTTGAAATGTACAACATTTATATCTATGTTAAGAATTCTCATAACAAAATTCTGCCCATTTCCCTAGTGCTTGGATTGTCTCATCTGGCTGGTTAAAAGAAAGCTACCGTAATGGTAGGTTTGTCGGTAAGTCCTAAGTGTGTTTTCATACTATTTGGTTTCAGTTGTTAGAAATATTACATACCAATCTGCGTTTTCTTAATAGATGAAATGCCGTTCATTTTAAAAGACGAAGACTACGAGTGCAAGTATAGAACAGAGTTGAAAGTTGCAGTACTCAAGCGAAAGAAAATCCACATTCCTTGCTTAAGGGTTATGATCTCTGTGTTTCTGCACATGTACAACCTCCTGTTTCTACTTTAACATCCATAATCAAGTCGGCTGGTGGAAATATTATCGAGAGACTGGAACAAGTGAAGAATCATCCATCAAGAACGATTTTCATTTGCAGTGAAGAGGACATGGAGGATGTACTAATGGCTACAAAGGAGGGATACAAACATTCAGCAGTGATTGGCTAATGAATTGTATCATGAGACAACAACTGGATCTTGATGCTCCTAAGTTTGCAGAATCGCTTTAGTCTGCAACGAAACGGTTAATGTATATTTGTCATCTATGCTTTTCTACCTATTATGTAATTATGTAAGGAAGCTTTGTTGATTTATGGAGTCATTTTCAAACAAGAAATAAAAATACTTTTGGTTCCTTTTGTTTCGTGAATCTTTGCATTTCTATCCCTAATTTTTCATCTTGTCACTTTTACCCCCTCTTTTGTGTATTATTACGAAAGATTCAATCTTTTGGATTTATAGCTTGCTCTATCTCAATACAACAGTGAAGCCAATACACAAAACCATTTTAAAAAAAATATATGAGTGAATTCAGAGAAGAAAAGACAGAAACTAGAAAGGTAAAACATAAGGCCCATAAAAGAAAGAAGGGATAGAAACCAAGTAGTTTGGTTCAAGTGGTAAGTGACTTGAGAATGCCTAGGGAGGTCACCGGCTCGATTATCTTCTGAGGCGCCATGTTAAAAAGAGCTTTTGGTCAGACCTTACCCCTGAGTAAGAGTCAGACTCTGCAGGAACGACCCGGACCGAACTCCGGATTATTCGGACCACTGTGTTTCGGTTACCGGGGGCTTTAAGCAACACAGAATGTAGATATTATATAAGGTCATAAATGATTACACAGCAGCCTCAATAGTATATACCCCAAAGGTTCTAACAAACTTATCATCCAAGGATATAATACATTAACATGTTACAATCTAGACCATACATGTGTCAATCACAAAAACATACATTTGTCAAACTTATCCAATTATCCTAACAGCCCCCCCTCAAACTTGATGGTGTTGGAAAAACATTGAGTTTGGTTCTAAAAAGATGAAGTGCTGCTGTGGACAGAGGTTTTGTAAGTGCATCTGCTATCTGGTCTGCACTTGGAATATACTGAACTCTGAGCTGTTTGGCAAGGACTTGATCACAAACATAATGAATGTCAATCTCTATATGCTTGGTCCTAGCATGATACACATGATTTAAAGCTAAGGATGCAGCACTGGTGTTAACACACCATGCAATAGGAGTTTTGACCAAGGACAGACCAATCTCTTTGAGAAGATGCTGAATCCACTGCATCTCAGCAGCTAGGTTAGCAAGAGACATGTATTCTGACTCACAACTGGACCTAGAAACAACATTATGTTTCTTGCTGCTCCAAGAAACCAGTGACTCTCCCAGAAAAACACAATGTCCAGCAATGGATCTTCTGTCATAAGAACTCACTGCCCAGTCTGCATCAGAAAACCCTGCAAGATCCAAAGCAGCTCCAGGTTTAAAGTGTAGGGCATACTGCAAGGTTCCCTTCACATATCTCAGAAATCTTTTCAAGAAATGCCAGTGAACATCTGATGGTGCTTGCATAAACTGACTGAGGTAGTTGACAGCAAATGTGATATCTGGTCTTGTAAAAGTTAAATATTGTAGGCCTCCTATTGCACTTCTATAGAGATGGGGATCTGCCATAGCTGTCCCATATGTAGGTGTTAACTGTTTACCTGTAACCATGGGTGTTGGACACTCTTTCATATTATCAAAATGGAGCCTTTGTAACAGTTTCTGTGCATAGTAAGTTTGTGACAGGAAGATGCCAGTTTGATCCCTTGAGACCTCCATACCAAGAAAATGTGAAACTGGACCAAGGTCTTTCAAAGCAAACCTGGAATGAAGCTGTTGTATGAACCTCTTAATAGCTGTGCTGGAACTTCCTGTGACAAGGATATTATCAACATATACAAGAACTAAAAGTATAAAATCTGCAGTTTTAAGTATGAACAGAGATGTATCTTCCACTGCTTGCTTGAAACCCCACAGCTGCATTTGACCTCTTAAGACATCAAACCAGGGCCTAGGTGCCTGCTTAAGGCCATAGAGTGCTTTGTTCAATTTGCACACAAAATTTGGATAGTTGGGATTGACAAAACCTTCAGGCTGGGGCATATTGACAGTCTCCTTCAGGGGACCATTTAAGAAGGCATTATTGATGTCCACTTGATTTATTGGCCAGTTGAAGTGGACAGCAAGTGCAAGGACAACTGGACTAAAAGTCTCAGTGAAATCAACTTCATATTTCTGAAGGAACCCCTTGGCCAAAAGTCTGGCCTTGTATTTTAAAATGGAACCATCAGGCTTTGTTTTTAACTTATAGACCCACCTATTTCCAACAAGATTCTGATGAGGACTTGGTGGGACAAGTGTCCAGGTATTGTTGGCACAGAGTGCCTTGTACTCCTCCTCCATGGCATTTTTCCACTCAGATTTGGACATGGCATCTGATGCACTCACTGGTTCAATAGGATAATCATGGGAAACTGAGGAGGAAGAAAGATAGACCTTAGGTTTGTAGATCCCACTTTTGGCTCTAGTTTGCATATGATAGGAAGGAGCAGAGACATGAGGAGGAAAGAGTACAGGTGAAGAAACAGCAGCTGGTGAGGGGTTGGAAGAACAGGGATTGTGACTGGGAGAACTAGAGGAATCAGAGGTGGAAGTGACACTTGTAGGAGATTTACTAGTGCTTGTGGAGCTAGATCCCTCCTTAGAGGGTGAAGAATGATGTGCAGTACTGGGAATAGGAGAGAGAGGTAAAGAGGAGGATTAGGACATAAGACTAATAGTTATGGATGGCCCTGAGGCTTGAGACAAGATAGGTGAAGTAGTAGAATTAAGAGACTGATCATGTTGCCGAGCAGTAGGAATAGAAAACCAGTTAGAAACAGCAACCTGAGGATCAATAATGACCTCTCTAGAGGGACCTTGAAGAAAACCATCTTTAAAAGGAAAGGACAACTCATAAAAAAACGACATCCCTAGACACATAGACTTTCCCAGTTTCATCCAGACACATATATCCCTTGTGTTGAGGACTCAGCCCCAGATTCACACATTTGATAGATTGAAATTTAAACTTACCAGTGGAGAAGGCTCTAGTATGAGGATAGCAGGCACAACCAAAGATTTTAAAGGAGGCATAATCAGGAATTTGTTGATGTAACATTTCAACAGGACTTTTCATGTTTAGAACTTTAGTAGGAAGACTATTTATCAAACAAATAGCATACTGAAAAGCTTCCCACCAGAACCTTAATGGCATAGAGGCTTGAGCAAGAAGAGTTAGGCCAAGTTCAACTATATGTCTCTGCTCTCCCATTTTGGGCTTGAGCATGGGGACAAGGGTGTCTAAACTGAATGCCAGATTCTTTGAGATATGGCTCAAAACTTCTATATTCTCCCCCCCCAGTCAGACTGAATGCACTTAATGGTGGAACTAAATTGATTTTCAACAAGTTTTTTAAAGTGTAGAAAAGCATTTAAGGCATCAGATTTGACTTTAAGAGGATAAATCCAGGTAAACCTAGAAAAGTCATCTATGAAATGTATATAATAGCAATAGCCAGGCACTGATCTGTGAGGAGCAGGTCCCCACAGATCAGTATGAATTAGATCAAGAGCATGAACAGCATGTGAAGTAGATATAGAATAAGGCAAAACATGACTTTTACCATACTGGCAAGATTCACAAAACATTAAACTAGTACTCAAGGTGGCATTACTTTGATTCAAAACATTCTTAGAAGGGTGCCCAAGTCTTCTATGCCAGACATTGGGGTCCTTATCTAAAGAAACAGTCTGAACATTATGAGTAACTGGAGAAGTAGATAAAACTGAGGATGCTTGAACACTGGACTTGAGAGCAGACATGACAGATTTGGTGTGAAGGGAGGTCTTGGAATTATGTAAAGGGAGAGCATCCAACTTGTACAGAACATCAAGGAGTTCACTTTTGAGAAGAAGAGTCCCGGACTTCTGATCCTTAACAAGGCAGAAGGAAGATTCAAAAATAACATTAATAGGATTGTCATGAATAAGTTTGGATATGCTAATAAGATTTTTGGTTATACTAGGAACATGAAGAAGATCATTAAGATACACAGGCATATATGGAGTAAACACAGTACTAGATCCTACAGTTTCTCACCATTACCTACTGTGAGTGCATCATTACCAGTATAATCTGAGTTGATATGCAGGTTGTTCAAGTCATTAGTAACATGATCCGATGCTCCACTGTCAAGGTACCAGGAGGAATCTGCAACACTTTGAGGGCTAGCTGTAAACGCTGAAATTTGTCTGGGAGACGTTACATTAGCTGGAGGTACAAAATCATGCTCAAATCGATGCCAACATAAAGTAACAATGTGCCCATCTTTGCCACACAGTTGGCACACCATTTTGCCTACTGAATTTCCTCATCGACTTCCTGAATTTCTAGAATTTCTAGAGTCAGAATAACCAGTACGTCCGCCTCCCCCTCTACCACGATTAGACCTACCTCATCTGTTAGATCTACCTCCTCTAACTCGATTACCACCAGAATTCTGAGAATATCCACCAGAATTAGAATACTTACCAGAGTTTTGTGCAAGATGATTTTGTAGGTCCACTAGAAGAACCAGAGAGACAGTTGATCCTTTGAATCGAGCAATCAGGCGCTTTCGTGTGTAATGGTGAGGTGGACTTCTGCCATGTGAGAGACCCGATTCGAGCTGTGAGATTGACAATTACAGCTTCATACTCACGATCTAGACCACTGAGTGTTGCCAGAATCAGCTCAGATTTTCTAATCGGATACCCTGCAGCCGCCAAATTATCAGAATGGGACTTCATGAGCGCAAGGTAATCGGCCATTGACTTAGATCCTTTCTCAGATTTGGTAAGGGCAGCTTTGTATTCCAACATCCTGGCTTCTGAGTGAGAATTGAATAGAGATTCAAGAGTTACCCAGATTTCATGTGAAGTAGAACACCCAACAACTTCCAGAAGGGCCTGTTCGGTCATGGAGCTTAACAGCCAGCCAGTAAGAAGAGAATCGGTTTGACTCCAGGTTTCAAAAGCTGGATTCACCATACCAGTAATGGTGAACTGAGGCGGTGCCGGTGTAGATCCAAAAAGAAAGCCATCCAGACGATGTCCTTTTACAATGGGAAGGATTGTGTATTTCCAGAGCAGGTAGTTGTCTCTGGTCAGCTTTATGTTGCATGTCTGAGTTAGGTTACCGGTAAATGGTGTTCCTCCTGACCGGAGGGCAGTCGGAAGCTGAGAGTAGGCGGTCAGTGGTGGAAGAGCTCCATAACTGAAGGGAATGGAGGTTTGAGCGCCGGAAACGAGTGGAAGGTCGGTAAAAGGAATCGAGAAGGGAAAGGACGGAGAGGGAACAACGGAGATGGGCGGTACAGCAACGGTGGTGGGTGTAGTGGTGGTGGCAGTGCTTATGATGCTTTGGCTCACCGTAGTTGCCGGTGCAGCTGCCCCCGCCGGTGGTGGCGTTGTGGGGTCAGACATAGCTCCGATACCAACACAGAATGTAGATATTATATTAGGTCATAAATGATTACACAGCAGCCTCAATAGTATATACCCCAAGGTTCTAACAAACTTATCATCCAAGGGATATAATACATTCACATGTTACAATCTAGACCATACATGTGTCAATCACAAAAACATACATTTGTCAAACTTATCCAATTATCCTAACAAAGCAAAAGAAAAAGAAAAAAAAAATAAAGGATAGAGCTTTTAAAGGGGTTGATGTAAAATCAGGGGGTCGGGGGGGGGGGGGGGGTGTGGTGGTAGTGGTAGTGAGTTACCTTAGGGGAGGAGGGAATGTACGTAGTCATCATCAAACTCATACACCATTGTCTTTCTGGGCTTTTCACTTCCTCTGGTCTTTCTCTTTGCACATTTTCTCTTCATTACTTTTGCTTTCTCTTTTTTCCAAAGGTTCAAGCTTTAAAACACTCAGAATCACAGGAGAAATAATGTAATATGCTCTCACCAGGTAGTTTTCTCCCAAGTGAAAGAGAAATCACTATAAATGTTAAACCATAGAAACCGCTATAAATGTTAAACCAAAATATAAGTAGAGTTTTCCCCTAAAAAAAATATAAGTAGAGTTTTGACACACGTAAAGAATAAGAAATTGGTTGCATAAAGTTATATGTCTAAAACATCTATTGATTATTATTAATACATTAGTTGTTAAATATGAAAAATAGTTGCATTGATAATAAATTAGAGTAAGATGAAAAAAATGGTATTACCTCCGTCACAAAATGTAACTCCATTTAATTTTTTGACTTTGTCTCATAATGTAAATCCATTTAGAAAATCAATGAAGCATTTATTATTATTATTTTTTTTATCTTTCATTTATTATATACACATTCACTTTTCAATACTTTGCATTAATAATATTCGAATATTATTTTAGACTTTTTTAATCATGAAAAAAGTCTAAATCGAATTATATTTTGGGACGGAGGTCGTAATAAATGTTAATTTGCTAATGTAGAATAATTTATATTATGACAAAAATCTAAAAATGTAATATGATTTATATTTTAGGACGGATTTAATATGTACCTTAAGATGCTTTTCGGTTTTGAATTTCAAAAAAGTTGCTCTAAATGGAAATCTTGGTACACCCACCTTCATGCAGGAGAAGGAGTTCCCTTTTCTGTATATCATCACTTTCTTTGTCCGTTATACCAGTTAGATGAGTAATACTAGTACTTACTAACTTGGTTGTCACATGTTTTCAAGAAAAAAAAAAAAAAAAAAAAAAAAAAAAAAAAAAAAAAAAAATCCTTTTTGTCACATAAAAAAGGTAAGAAATTTATCTTTCATGCAGTGTAGTAACGTGTTAATTGTTTTATTATTATTATTTTTTTTTGAAATCACGTGTTTATTGTTTTGGATGGATTTTCACTCATAATAGGAACGGTATTGTATTACTATTATTAAACATAATAATATAGTGATAAAACTTAATATATTGTGCTGATTTCAAGGTAATAATATTTATAGAAACGATAGTACGTAAAATTTAGAATGACAAAATAAGATCTGAAAAATAAAAAAGAACGAAAAAAAGATAGTGGTTGAGAAGGAATGAGCAGCGTACACGCTACGTGTGTTCACTACGTATTCTTCACAATGGCGTGTAACACATGTAGTTTGAGTAACGTATGTAATACGCTGGCGTTTTGTCGTACCTCAACCACTATCTTTTTTCATTGTTTTACCATTTTAGATTAAAAGCAGTCCTCCACAACCTTTAACTATTTATTAGACAAATAGAATCACGAAAATACTACATTCATATCTCAATATGCCTCTCTTTTCAACTAATGATAGTAATGAATGTTACAAATTTTAATTTACAAAAATTAACAAAAAAATTAATTTTATTACTGCAATAATTGTATAATTTAAAATTGTATGTAATGAATAATATATTAAGAGTAAAAAAAAATGAATGAAGATTTATATATTGTCAAACTAGACAATAACGACACACTTAAAAAAATCCCGGACAATAAAGTCTATAGAACAATTCACGGGACCGAATATTCTTCTTCCCCCTTTAATCATGTGACTACTCTTTTATCCATCTTAGATCATTAATAAAATTTAAATTCCCTCATTTACGTGGATGAGATCAATCATCTTACACGTGATATTCGTCAAACATCACATAGCCACGTCAACAAGATGCCATTTTGAACATTAGGCATGTCGTCCTTATATCAATTAACCGACGTGGCACAGGTCGTTCTATGTCCCTCATGCCCGATATGGCGTAGGCCGCACATAGGTTGAGAGTTTCAAGACTATTTGAAGGAGAATGAGATTCTACCTGAATGGACCCCTCCCGGGACGCCTCAGATGAATGGCGTGTCTGAGAGGAGGAACCGCACCTTGTTAGACATGGTGCGATCCATGATGAGCTACGCAGTTCTCCCAAAATCGTTTTGGGGGTATGTTCTAGAAACCGCATCCTATACACTGAACCGAGTTCCATCAAAGACGGTTGAGTCCACTCCCTATGAAGTGTTCAAAGGGAAAAGACCAACGCCGAGTTACATGAAACCTTGGGGATGTCACGTTTATGTGAAACGGACCATGCGACAAAGCTGGAACCCAGTCGACAAATGTATGCATTTGTGGGTTATCACAGGAAACCAAAGGTACCAATTTTACCATCACGAGGAACAAAAGGTGTTTGTTGCCATGGTTCGCCATTTTACGGAGAAAGAGTTTATTCAGAATAAGGTCAGTGGGAGTAAGATTGATCTTGAAGAAATTCAAGAACCACTTATAGATAACAGTCCGTTGAGGGAAGTAGAGGAGACACCGCACACAGATGTGAAGTCAATTTCTACCGTGGACACACTAGCACCTCGAAGATCCACCAGGGAACGCCGTGAACCCGAGAGGTACACAAGCGTGTATCTCATGGAAGATGAGGACCCTAGAACTTTTAAGGAAGTGCTATTAAGGCATGACAAAGAGAAATGGCTAGAAGCCATGAATTCTGAAATGGAATCCATGAAAGACAACCAAGTTTGGAACATAGTTGATCCACCTGAAGGAATAGTTCCTATAGGGTGCAAATGGGTCTTTAATAGAAAGACCGACATTGACGGTAATGTGACCACCTACAAGGCTAGGTTAGTGGCAAAAGGTTATAAGCAAAGACAAGGAGTTGACTATGACGAAACCTTTTGGCATGTTGCCATGTTAAAATCCATTAGAATTCTGCTCGCTATTGAAGCATACCATGATTACGAAATCTGACAGATGGATGTGAAAACAGCTTTCCTTAACGGGAAACTGTCTGAGGAAGTGTATGTGGCACAGCCTGAGGGTTTCACAACCAATGACGCCGGGATGGTGTGTAAACTGCAAAGATCCATTTATGGGTTAAAGCAAGCTTCTCGAAGTTGGAATCTTTGCTTTGATGAGGTAATCAAACAGTTTGATTTCATCAAGAATGAAGATGAGCCCTGTGTTTACAAGAAAGTTAGTGGGAGCGCCATTGTATTCTTAGTGCTTTATGTAGACGACATATTGCTCATATGGAATGATGTGCCTATGTTACAATCGGTCAAAGCGTGGCTATCCAAGAACTTCTCAATGAAGGACTTGGGTGAAGCAGCCTATATTCTAGGAATCAAAATTTATAGAGATAGATCTAAAAGGTTGCTTGGTCTGTCACAGTCCACCTATATAGACAAGATGCTGAAGAGATTCAGCATGGAGCAGTCCAAGAAAGGATTGCTGCCCATGTCGCATGGGGTCTACCGTTCGAAAGGATTGAGTCCTAAGACAGATGAGGATAGGGCACAAATGAGTAAGATCCCTTATGCTTCAGCAATCGGGTCTATCATGTATGCCATGTTATGCACTAGACCAGATGTCTCGTACCCTCTTAGTATGACTAGTAGGTACCAGTCCTATTCAGGTGATGGTCACTAGATTGCTGTCAAGAATATCCTCAATTACATAAGACGTACTAGGGATTTGTTCCTGGTTTTTGAGAATGATGATTTGGTATTACGAGGTTATATAGATGTCAGTTTCCAAAAAGGATAAATTTAAGTCACAGTCTGGATTTGTTTTCATGCTTAACGGCAGAGCAGTGAGCTGGAAGAATTCCAAGCAGGAGACTACTGCAGACTCTACAATGGAAGCCGAATACATTGCAGCCTCGGAGGCGGCAAAGGAAGCAGTTTGGATGAAGAAGTTCATTACTGAACTTGGTGTGGTTCCCTCTATTGAAGGTCTAGTGCCTCTGTACTGTGATAACAATGGGGCGATATCTCAGTCAAAGGAACCAAGGTCTCATCAGAAGTCCAAACATGTGTTGTGGCACTATCACTTGATTAGAGAGATAGTAGATAGATGAGATTTAAAGATAGAGAAAGTCTACATGGATGATAACATAGCTGATCCGTTAACCAAGGCATTGTCTCAAGAAAAGCATGAGAAACATGTTCACGTGCACGGGCTTAGGCATATGGGTGATCGGCTTTAGGCCAAGTAGGAGATTGTTGAATAGGTGTCTTATACCCAATCGGGTTGGACCGGATCCGACCGGGTCGGGTCATTTACAGTCTATTTAATTCATGTAATAACTTATTATGATTAATAAAAGCACTTATGTTATTATATATTGTTTATCTTCATATTATTTGTTGTATATGTAGAGCAACGTCCCTAGTGTCAAACTGTGATAGAGAAACCATGATAGTGATTATGGTTGATGAGATCTCTAATCACTCTAATAAGTTTGATGTTTAAATGTCTCTAGTCTTATGTAATCATCAAATGGGACATTGATAGTATAATCAGACTAGCACGTATTGGATGTCTTCTATCTTATGGAAGGTAGGGATAGATCTCGTCTATCGAAGTGTAGAGACACTTGGGTATGACGTGCACGTGTATTAGAGAATGCGTCGTTAGGCCGACCCACTTACATTCGTGTCACACTATGTGGCGGTTGTGTAATTATCCTTGGGACCGAGTCTTCATGGCATCACGGTGTGGATTGTCATGCTTTGACACTATTGAGATTTCCCCAAGCCACGGGGCGATCATGTGGTAGTGATTGGGTATTATATTGAAGCATGCGGAATATACATGATGGTCGTCCGGGAATCGCGTATCCTATGATTGGGATCGAATATTCGAAATGGCCTTCTTATAAGGAATGTCTAGCTCTCGAGAATCTTTGCAAAGTGGGAGTAAATGTGTTATTCCGAGAGAGTATGATATCCAGATTATAAGATACGATCGTTAATGTATTGACACTCGAGATACGATCGTATGGATATTATTACAGCGATAGGATTGTAAGTTACACGGTAACTGCTTCACTTGAAAGGTAGTAGTCATTGCTTTTGACTCTTCCGATGATTGGAGGTCACGGTGTGTTGCTAGACGCTATCCAGAGATCGTTAGGCATGAAGGGCATTTTTGTAATTTGCACTTTGTGTCTACGACCAACATATTCGGAAGCCTATTGGGTCACACACATATGAACATTGAGTCAGATTAAAATGCGGTTATAGTTGATAACCAAATAAGGAAAGTTTATCTCTAGACTATAAATGTTATAGTGGTAAATTAATATGGTGGTATTTATTTGTTATGAATAAATAAAATACAAGATATTAATAATACACAAATTATATTAATTAAAGAATAATCCGAAGTCAATTTATTGACTATAGAAGTATATACAATTGATGTGTATAAGATACACTTGGATTGTGCACTTTAATTAATAAGATTACCATAATATTAATATTGGATATTAATTGATTTTGGAAAAATAGATTTATGGTAATAAGATAATTATATTCAATATAAGATATTGACAAAATTAATTATAATTAATGAGATAAATCAATCTATGAGATTTCCTTATTTTATTGGGAAAATGTTTTCTTCTCCTCCACTCCATATAGGGCGCCACTTTTGACTATAAATAAGAGGAGGGTGTCAAGGTCTTTGGTACATCACAATTGCAAGAGCTAATACTTCTTGTGTAAAATAGAGAGCTTCCAATTGAGAGTTTGAGAGAGGAAAAGACCGGTCTAGCAACCGGAGTTTTCCAATAGCAATCCAAGGAGGATTCCGCGAGGAGTTCGTGTGGATATAGAGGCGGATGGCGTGGGCGGCTTGCGCCTGTATACTACTCTCGTTGACGGTCAAAGCGACAATCTTATAGATCATCAAAGGTATATTCCGTCAAACTACTTAACGTGTTTATTGCATTAAACGAAGAATGATCTAGAAAAGGAAATCAAATTTTAAATTCTGCTGCGTTAAACTAGTGATTTCCTAACAGTGGTATCGGAGACAGACTTCAAGCTTAAGAAATAAGCACAATTTAATTGCATAGTAATTAATCGATAGATGCAAGATTTAAATCACGAGACAGATAAAACAAAAAAGGAAACGATTGGGGGGCTCGGCCGACTGGCGGCGGCCCCCCTCCTCTACGGCGGCGCGGCTCTAGGGCTGCCGTCGTCGGCTGTCCTCTTCCAATGAGGAGATCGACCCTTTTCGTTTTGTGATATTTATTGTGCATAGATATTTCGTTTGTTTAGTTGTGTCATATGGCCAACCAATGGTTCAAATAGTTTGGGCCATTGGGAAATCATAGTGGCATATTAACCAAAATATTGGCCTTTCCAAATTTTGATTTGGAATATGCGCTGGGACCTTTCAAATATTTGATTTGTAAGAGGCAGGCTCAAGCCACTTCAAAATTTTGATTTTGCAAAGTGGCTGTGCCTAAACCAAATTTGGTTTAGGAAGAATCCTTTTGGTTTAGGAAATCAAATGCATCCTTTTGATTAAGAATCAAAAGGAAAGGAAACAAATTGGAGACCTTATAATTTTAATTTTATTTTAAATAGTTCAAATTTAATAAAATTGAAATTAAAATTGATTTAAAATTAAATGTTAATTTTATTTTCGATTAAGTCATATAATTAATTAAAAGTTATTTAATTATTTGATGTGATAAAATAAGACGCATAAGTAGTTAAAATTATAATTTGATCTTTTTCATATGATAAAATTGTATGGATAGATATGTGGATATAATATGATTATATGAACCCCGATTGATCATGAACTCGACCAATAGGATAGATGAGAATGTTTTCTTTATGTTGGTTTTTGAAGAATTGTCCTAGGCCGTTATGAAGAACGTGACCTAGCTTACTTTTGCATTTATCCCATTCCCGTTAGCTCCCCCCCCCCCCCATGTGCGGCGGGTGTAATTATTTATTACATAGATTATTATGTAACAAGAATGGAGCAAGGGGAAGAAGACCAAAGAGAGATAAAGAACCCATTGGCGTACATCAATTAAGATCCTATTGACGGTTGCAGTTACCCTTAGATTGTGACCCGCAGTTTCATCAGTTTATATTCGAATCCGCACCTAGGAAAAATCCATGATCATACCGGTTATTTTGTGCACGGAATTTTGTGTATGTTTTACTTTATACGATATCGTAGTAATATGAACATAGTAGATGAGACCATAATTAAACGAAATTAATTAAGTGAATTAATTTAAAAATTATTCCCACGCCAAAAATCGAGCCAAAATTGTCTCCCAATATTATAGCGATGGTGAAGAGCCTCTGTTCGGATCCAGCTGATCAACCTCCGTCAGGAGTTGACCTACCTCGGGTATATCATCGTTATTGAGATATGATCGCATGATATCTCACGAATATTGGGTTACGACTCGACTAAAGTCTTTCGGTGATTGGCCACCGTCAAAGCCGTCTGACTTTAGAGACAAGGGTTGACTACCACATAGAGATGCGGATTTGTCAAAGAGTTGGTGGTCAACCAGGAGTCGATATGATGCGATTCAGTAGAGTACCTACTTTTCGAAATTGCCAAGATTGATCGACCACCGTCGGGGATTAAGGCGACTAGATTGGATCCCAGCCACTAAAAATAAAAATTATTTTCTTGAAAGCCAATAGGGAATAGTTGGCTAGTGGGAGTAAAACCTTATAAAATTTTATGTGTAAATTTAGGGTTTTTAAATACATGAGCTTTTACTTATTCTATCTTTATTTATTGTTGTAGAAAATGTCAAACAAATTGAACCTTCATTTTATCATCGACAACAAGCTTGACGAAACTAATTTTCTCGATTGGGAAAGAAACCTCAAAATCATTTTGAGGCACGAGAAGATTGGCTATGTTTTGGACGAGGCTCTACCGGAAAAGCCCGCTGAGGGTTCGGTGCAGATCTTTGTCGAGAAGTATAACAAGCACTATTATGACAGTACTGATGCTACATGTATCATGCTTGCTTCTATGACACTGAATGCAGAAGCAAAGATGAGTCATAGGCGCCTACTCAATCATGGTCCACCTAAAGGAACTCTATGCTTCTCAGTATCGCACTGAGAGGTACGAGGTCTCGAAGGCCCTGTATGGTTGTAAGATGGCATCCGGGACTACTGTGGGGGCACACATGCTTAAAATGATCGGGTACATAGAGAGGCTTAGGAAGCTAGGCCACAAGTTGGAACGAGAATTAAGTATTGACTTGATTCTGCAATCTCCACCTGATTCATTCTCGCAGTTCGTGATGAATTATCACATGAACAAGATGGATTGATCCCTTGCGGAGTTATTGATCATGTTGAAAACTGCTGAGGGCACTGTGGGGAAGGGAAAGCAAGTGTTGCTGGTCACTTCTAGCAAGGGCAAGGCAAAAGCCCAAAAAAATTCCAAGAAGGCGAAGGCTGCACCTAAGCCAACGCCTAAAATAGCAAAATACAAATCCAAGGATGCTTGCTTCCATTGCGGTGAGACCGGACATTGGAGAAGAAACTGCAAAGGCTTGTTGAGTACCAAGAAGAAGCATTCTGATGCTTCGACTTCAGGTATATTTATGATTGAGATCAACATTACTTCTTCTAAGTTTTACCACTGGGTATTAGATACTGGTTGTGGTTCTCATATTTGTATGAATATGCAGGTACTAAGAAGAACTAGAGAGTTAAGGAAAGAAGAGGTGGACCTACGTGTTGGGAATGAAGCAAGTGTTGCTGCACTAGCCGTAGGAGTTTATTTTCTTTCATTGCCCAATGGGCTAGTACTTGAACTTAATAACTGTTATTTTGTTCATTCTCTTACGAAGAGCATTATTTCTATTTCCGCATTAGATGTTGATGGTTTTTCATTTACGTTTGAGAATAAATGTTGTTCTTTTTCACGTGATGGAATTTTTTATGGTACTGGCATACTTAGCAATGGTCTCTACATATTAGATATGAATGTTGACGTACTTAATATAAATAACAAGAAATCCAAGACAAATGACTTGAATGAATCCTACTTATGGCATTTTAGACTTGGATATATAAATAAGAATCGCATTTCCAAACTCCATAAAAATGGAATGTTGGATCAATTCGATTACGAATCGTTTGACACATGCGAAGCTTGTTTACTTGGTAAGATGACAAAGTCACATTTTAGTGGGAAAGGGATAAGATCCAATGAATTGCTTGAACTCATACATACTGATGTATGCGGCCAAATGTCAATTCAAGCCAAATGAGGATACTCTTATTTTATCACTTTCACTGATGACCACTCTCGCTATGGTTATATATACTTAATGAAGTATAAGTCTGAGGCCTTTGAAAACTTCAATGAATTCAGAAGTGAAGTAGAGAAACAACTAGGTAAAAAAATCAAAACACTTCAATCTGATCGAGGTGGAGAATACCTAGATGGAGAGTTTCAAGACTGTTTGAATGAGAATGGGATTCTACCTGAATGAACCCCTCCCGGGATGGGTCAGATGAATGGCGTGTCTGAGAGGAGGAACCGCACCATGTTAGACATGGTGCGATCTATGACGAGCTACACAGTTATCCCAAAATCGTTTTGGGGGTATGCTCTAGAAACCGCATCCTATACACTGAATCGAGTTCCATCAAAGACGGTTGAGTCCACTGTTCGGTAAAAACTAGTTTTATAATTTATAAACCGAAACACCCCAAGTATAAGGATCGTAGTATAGGGTGTTTACGGATCGTCCTAAGGGAGTGGAATGTTTATCGGATTCAAATATAAATCTATATCAATTGTGTCACAATTATTAACTAAACTACTAAACTAAGGCTGAAACTAACTAAAACCTAAACCTAAGAATTGAAACTAAAACAAGAAATAAAAACAAGCTGAAAAATAAGAAAGCAGAAAAAGCGGACGGCGTTCACTAAAGTGAGCAGCGTGCCAAAACTAAACCTAATGGGACGGCGTGCGCTGTGCGGACGGCGTCGATTATGAAGCTGAAGCGAAAATTGCGAGAAAAACAGCGAGGAAACTAGGGTTTATAAAACTAAAACTTAAACTAAACTTAATCTAAAGCGATTTGATTAAAACAATTAAAGGAAAACACAAAGCAAAGCGACTAGATTCCACCTATCAACCAACAATCCCAACTAGATGGTGATTAAAAGACATAGTTTTTAGTAGTGATTTATTCACGAATTTAATTAAATATCTTCAATCAAATTCTAGGGTTTCGTTTATCTTTTCAAACAAACTAAACATGCAATCAACACGAAATCACGAGATCGTTTCCAAACTCTTACTCAACTAAACATGCCTAATCGCTTATAACATGATTAGATGCATTACTTTGAATAAAAGAGAACTTAAATAAACATACTTTCATAAATTTATTCAAGCATAAAGTAAACATAGATCGTTTCATCAAATCTTAATTCAATAAAACTTAAACAATACAAAACAGATCCAAAGTAATGAAAAACTATGAAATAAACTCACTAAACTTAAGCATCGAACTCTCTAGTTGGTTTGTGTTGTTGATAGGCTTCCTCCGTCGACTCACTGCAAGGCTTTTAGCCAACAATCATGTTGAAGATGATTGTTGGGTTGGAGAAGTTCATCTCTGTGGAATTAAGGCTTGTAGCCGCAGCTTTTTGGTGTAAAATTGCGATCTCAATTATGTGGTATCAATTAGGGTTAAGAGGTTGCTGCTATATATAGAGTTTTAAGTCGGTTATGACTAAGTCGGCAACGGACGCTCGTCTGGTCTTGTGGACGCACGTCCAGAATGCCTGGACGCTGAGTAAACGCGCGTTCATCCTCCGTCTGAACTCTCTGAATGTAAAATACGATTATGGACGCTGCATGGACGCCTTGATTCATACGGGCGCTTCGTTCAAGATCGATGAAGCGCCCGTTTGAAGCATTGAGGATCGGATCTCATCATCTTTATCCAATTTCTTCAAGCCAATTCCAACTCTATCTTGAATAATTCGACTTGAGCTTTATTTATCCTCATTATATGCACGAAAATTAACACCTACATGATAAATAAACAATGCAAAAAATGTAATAAAATCCAAATAATAATAATTCCATTAAATCAACACTTAAAATCATCAATTTTGCATACAACCCTCTTAAAATCATCTTTATTAAATAATTACACTTAAACCCTTAATTCTCATGTAAATTACGCAAATGTGGGAAAATAATAATGAAATACACCCTTTAATAATCATATAAATATGGCCTTAACAACTCCCCCACACTTAGCTTTTTGTACGTCCTCGGGCAAAACAATCAAAACTATAGCTCAACTTTATAAATAATCCACATAGATCTCCAACTCACGTAACAAAAGATACAACAACTATAGCAAACAATACCTTCACAGAGATAGATTCGGTGTATGTGTGACAAGCCATTCTCAATCTAGCAAGCCTTTCAAAGAAATATCCTCTCAAAAATTCCAATGACTATCCACAAGTGCTGAGGCGATAATAGCTCCACTCAAAGCCTTCCCACGCACTCGGTAGGATAATCCTACTGACATATCATGCGGTTCTACTGGGTATAAGATCCATGATAACAAAGACTTAACTTTATTCTTATTCATCATTTTCAAAATTTTCAAATTTGGCGCATATCGAGAATAAGCTCTTACCCATCATAGTAGAATAGGACATTTCGTGATAACACCTACCTTACTCAAATCATAAGGTAGCTTCTCACGGTATCGTGAGCCATTGGTCCTCATAGTGGTATAGGACATACGAGGTATACCCTACCGCACTCCAATCATCAACCAGCTTCCGACAAACGTATTTATTAATAATTGCTCACTCACTTTATTCATTCACGTTTCAAAGTCATAAGTTACATCTCACCTATCACATTCAAACTTTATGATATTCACAGTACACGGTCTAACTAAGGTGTAACTATACTGACCTTCCTAAGATAAATCATTAAAAATAATGAAGGGATATAATTCAAAAGTCATGCTTCAAAATCAAAGGCTTTCGTGAGAGAAAAAAACGAAACTATCTCCATAAAAGTAAAACATGCTATAATTATCTCACTAAGTCACATACTATCATCGTTAGAAAACTACAACTAGCAAGCACCTAGTTCCAATTATATGCTCGAGACTCACCAAAAATTTTAAATTTCGCAAAAATTCAACAAAATTCAACATTCACTCATATTTCAAAGGATATAGCATAAAAACATACCCAAACACCCCCCCCCCACACTTAAATCACATTATGTCCTCAGAATGTGCAAATATAAAAGAAAAGAAAACTTATTTGGTTTCATGAAGTGGTTGTCGGATGAAAGTTAGCGAGAGAGGTCGGGCGAGCATGAATATACCGCAACAACTCGAATAGACAACCTTTGGACATAATAGTAACTCGAAAACACTGCTCAAAAGTATACGCAACACTCGACATACCATATAATCTCGGGGTACACGGGGTATATGAGCAACACATAACACAAAACACTTACAATGAACGTAAGAGGAATACCCATCAACACAAAATCAACTAAAGTATTATTTCTAAAACAATAAAACAAAACAACCTAAGAAAAGGAAACGAATAAAGAAAACTAGGTTGCCTCCTAGGAGCGCTCTTTTAATGTCAATAGCTTGACACAAAGTTCAAAAGATCAACCCGGATCGGGCCACTTTGGTTTGACTACCGCCACCTCAGTATCAGAATCAGAAGTATTGGGGCGGAAATGATTTTCACCACAACAACAAGTCAAGTGTGCTATAAGATCATTAAACTTTTCTCTCCAAACTACACTGACTCTCTTCTTCTTGTTCTTGCGGATGATAGGCATAGTCATAGTGGTATGATCAGAAGTCTCAACAGAAGGTACCTTACGGGTGGATATAGGAACGTCATCATCATCTGACTCAAAGAAATAAGATGGAATCTCTTCACAAATCAGGACATCTGTACTCTCATCTCTTCTTTGGAAATAAAGAATCTCAGGCTTTTCCTTTGGTTGCCCAAAATATTTCTTAAGTCGATGGCCATTCACTTTAAAAGCTTGATTACCATACCCGTTCAAAGTAATTACTCCACTTGGATTAACCTCGAGAATCTCAAAGGGACCAGACCATCTAGACTTTAGCTTACCAGGAAACAAATGAAGTCTGGTATTATAGAGTAAAGCCATTTCACCAACTTTGAATTCTCGGTCCTTGATCTTAGCGTCATGGAGCATCTTCGTTCTTTCCTTGCTAAGCTTAGCATTCTCGTATGCACGGAGTCTGAATTCGTCGAGCTCGTTCAACTGTAACAACCTTTTCTCCCCACAGAGTTGGCTATCAAAATTTAAGAATTTAATTGCCCAGAAAGCTCTGTGTTCAAGTTCGACAGGTAAATGACAAGCTTTGCCATAAACCATTTGGAAGGGTAGCGTGCCCATCGGGGTTTTGAATGCGATGACGATAAGCCCACAACGCGCGTCATCCAACTTAAGACTCAATTAGATCGATTATTGTTCACGGTCTTCTCCAAAATTCTTTTCAAGCTCTGGTTGCTTACCTCGACAGCCCTTTGGTTTGAGGATGATATGGTGTACCAATCTTATGTTTGACACCATACTTCTCAAGGATCTTTTCAAGCGGCGCATTGCAAAAGTGAGTACCTTCATCACTAATGAGTGCTCTCGGACGACCCGAATCTAGTAAAGATATTCTTTTGCAAGAATTTCTTCACAACCTTGTGATCATTAGTTTGAGTAGCTTTGGCCTCGACCCACTTTGAAACATAATCCACACAGGCGAGGATATACTTATTACCCATGAAGATGGAAAGGGTCCCATAAAATCTATGCCCCATACATCGAAAACTTCGCATTCAAGAATGGGCTTAAGTGGCATTTCCATCCTACTACTCGCCGTCTGTTCTCGGCACCTATCACAACCTTTACAAAGGCTTGCATCCTTAAACAGAGTCGGCCGGTAGAATCCGGCTTGAAGGATCTTTGCGGCCGTCTTTGGTGTTCCATAGTGACCTCCCGTGGGACCACTATGGCATTGTTCTAAGATATCCCGCGATCATGCTCGGGAACACACCGTCGAAGCAACCCGTCTTTCTGGACTCACGAACAAATAAGGATCTTCCCATACGAGATATTTAAGATCGAGAAAAGACTTTTTTCTTCTCACGATCGTCATATCCTCTAAATGACCACTCGCTAAATAGTTGGCGTAGTCGACATACCACAACCTAACCGTTTCAAGCTTCATCAATTGCTCGGTCGGAAAATCAATGCCTATATCATTGTGATTTTACGCACCTTCATTTACTAAGCGAGATAAATGATCAGCCACAATATTCTCACTACCTTTCTTATCTTTAATCACAAGGTCAAACTCTTGTAGAATTAAAATCCATCTAAGTAACCTTGGTTTGGCATCTGCTTTATCCATAAGGTAGCGTAAAGCTGCATGATCGGTCCATACAACAACTTGAGACCCTAGAAGATAACTTCTAAACTTGTCAATGGCAAAAACAACAGCTAAGAATTCCTTCTCAGTCGTAGTATAATTGCATTGAGCCGGGTTCAAGGTACGACTCGCATAATAGATGGGCCTGAACCTTTTATCAACTCTTTGACCCAAAACTGCGCCTACGGCGTAATTAGAGGCATCGCACATCAACTCGAAAGGCTTGGTCGGTCGGTGCAACTAAAATAGGGGCAGCGATAAGCTTGTCTTTCGGACAATTGAAAGCTTCTTTGCACTTTGCATCGAACAAGAAATCGACATCTTCTTTCAAGAGATTTGATAAAGGCTTGGCGATGGTAGAAAAATCTTTAATGAAACGCCTGTAGAAGACAACATGGCCTAGAAAACCTCGTACCTCTTTCACTGTCTTAGGGTACGTCATCCGTTCAATGGCTTCAACCTTAGCCTTATCAACTTGAATACCAGCATTGGACACCTTGTGTCCCAAAACTATTCCTTCATCAACTAGAAAATGGCATTTTTCCCAGTTAAGCCCAGATTCTTCTCAACGCAACGTTGGAGTACCATATCTAGGTTTTCTAAAATTTCATCAAAACTATCGCCGTAGACTGAGAAGTCGTCCATGAAGACTTCCATGCATTTCTCAACAAGTCCATCAAAAATGGCCAACATACACCGTTGAAAAGTCGCGGGTGCATTGCATAGACCGAATGGCATTCTACGAAAAGCAAAAGTACCAGATGGACACGTAAAAGTTGTCTTCTCTTGGTCATTGGGGTCGATGGCTATCGGAAGTAACGAATAGCCATCAAGAAAACAATAATACTTGTGACCACTCGGTCTTTCAATTAGTTGGTCAATGAAGGGTAAGGGAAGTGATCTTTTGCGGTGACTTCATTCGAGTCTCACGATAGTCTATCTGAGACTCTGCTTGATCACGAGGCGTAAGGCAACTTCCTCCCCTTTTTCATTCTTTTCGACCGTGATTCCGCCCTTCTTTGGCACAACTTGAGTAGGGCTGACCCACTCGCTATCGGCGATTGCGTAGATGATTCCCATGTCAAGCCACTTTATAACCTCCTTCTTGACAACCTCTTGCATATGCGGATTCAGCCTTGCATTGAGGTTGTCTTACCTTTTAGCTCCTTCCTCCGTTCGGATTTTATGCATGCATATGTGCAGGGTGATCCTCGGATATCACCCACTTGCCAGCGAGCGAGGATGTTTTTCTTAAGCACTTCTATCAGCTGTGCTTCTTGCTCTTGGTCGAGTTTCGAAGAAATGATCAAAGGCAATTTATCTCCATCCTTAAGAAAGATATACTTAAGGTGTTTTGGAAGCGGTTTGAGCTCTAAATCGGTAGGTGGTTGCTCAACACTAGACTTTAACGGGCCCACTTTTCTCTTTATGAGCTTGGAGTGGTTGACTAAAGAATAACTCATCTTCCCGAGGCTCAAACCCGGAAAGGTATTGGATCAAATCATCCATCGGAATCCTCCGATCAACACTTGCTTCCTTTTTCTTGTGATCGATCATTTTCTTAACTCTTCATCTTTAAGCTCTTACGCGACTCCTCCCAATCATCTACTTCCCAATGAGTAGCTTCTCTCCAAAACTCTACCTCGTCCCAACTACCCATGAGCTTCTTCTTCACGGGGATGAAGTCTTCACGACTCGATTCTTTGAAATCATCGTTTGTTCTTTGGGCCTCTCCATGCTTCTAACTCAATAACAGGCCCAGTATGAAGCGAGTGAAGATGACTCGTCAATGCCTACGGCTTGAAATGAATTAGAAGATGGTCCGTGATCGGCGGATCCTCAGCGTCCATGACTTCAAAAACACCTATCTCTGTAAGTTCCATTGCATCTTCATAATAGGCATCTCCTCCGTCCTCATATAAGCCCGACAAAGCGATATTTCATCAATTACGGCTCTTTGAGGATGTGTCCTCGTGTGAAGGTAGCGGATGTGTCACCGACTCTAAAGTAATATGTCGCTGCGAGAAGTCGATGAGGCGTTAGAAGTGTCTAAAAAGGTTCGGCCTAGAATTAGAGGCATCTCCTTATCAGGTGGATAGTCTAGAATAACCCGATCGGTAGGGAAGACTAAATGTTCAATTTGAAGAAGAACATTAGCTACACAACCGGCTGTGATCCGACTAGATTTGTCTACCATCTGAAGAGAAATGGGACGTTCTCGCATCCTTTTATCTAACCCGAGCTTCTTGCATACATTTAATGGCATCACATTGATGGAGGCCCCTAAGTCGCATAATACATTTTGAACAAATGGCCTTCAATCTCACGAGGAGATTGAGGGTGCGCCGAGTCACCTCCTAAACAAATGACTTTTTGTGAAACCATTGCGCAATCTTCTCGAAACACTTCTTGACCATCCTGAAGCTTTCTCTTGCTCCACGAGAATTCTTTAAGATACTTAGTACATTTAGGCATTTGAGTTAATACCTCGGCTAAGGGCATACTCACTTTAGTGTCCTAAGTATCCTCCGCACTCCAGCATCTTGCTTGTCATTAGTGAGGGCTTTTCTTTCCTTTTGGTGGATAAGGAAGGGCTTTATCATTCTTCGTGGCCTGATTCTTTATCGCCTCATCCTCCTTATCCTTCCATCTCACAAACTTTTCTTCCTTTTTCTTAGTCAGGGGTACAGCCTCCTGACTCTCCTTCCTTTCCTCTTCATCAGAATTATTTTCGTCCACCGAAGAATTGTCACTAAGCTCATCATCGTTGCTTTCTTCGGCATGTGGTTTCTGATTTCCCCCTCCTGAACTCATGGCGTCAGGAGGGGCTACTCGTTTCCCGACATCTTGCCGGGTCCAGCCTTCTTACCACTTCTCAAAGTTACTTCGTTCAACTCCTCTTCTTGCCCATCCATACTCCCACTGAGGTGTAATGGCAGTGCAAACATTCACATCGACTTTGGATTTCTCTCGGTATAACTCGGAAGTTTACCGTGAGGTCTGCTTGCTTCTTTGATGCGCCATCGACCAACTTGTCTCTCAATTGCTTTAACACTAGTAGACGAGTCTTCACCATGTCTACCCGACTCATCGAATTTGTGTTGAGGGACACGTGAGGTGGTATGATTGTTATTCGAGTTTGATTCCAGCCACCTTGAGGCCTTTGGGAGTTACGAGGCGGCCTTTGATAGTTCGAGTTGAAAGAATTCGAATTTGAAGGGCAGGTGGTAACTTGGCTTGATTGAAGTTTTGTCTTTGAAATCTGAATAGTTTAGTTACGGTTGAAGTTTCGGAAGGGTTGGTTTTGATTATCCATTAAGTTTACCTCTTCCGTCATCTCCGTTCCTACTGCATTCCAAGATCAAGGAAAATTTGCGTCGAAGATTGGCGGTGCTTGCTTATCAATTCCATCCCGAGCAACCAACGGTTGGTATCGGGATTGCTTGCGGTACCTTCTTTCTTAACAATATTGGTCTTCTTTGGAGTCGACCACATATTGTTCTTGGCGATGGTCTCGGCCACTCTGTGGCGATCTCATCACCTCCCCAAGAAGGATCCATGGTGTGGAGTCAAGATAGTCTCTATTAGGTTGAGAGACACCTCTATAGAAACGATTCCGACAACTCATATCATGTCATATCCGTGATTGGGGCATTTCCTCATCAAGAGATTCAATCTCTCCCAAGCTTTGCCAACAATCTCATCCTCCAATTGCTCAAGCGTAGCTATTTCCCGTTTCATCTCCATAATCTTGCACTGGTGAAACCCACTTAAGAAGCGAAGGCTCTTTTGACATCATTCCATGTATGGAGGAATGATGTGCTAACGATTTAAACCATCGACTTGCTTCACCTTTCAAAGCAAAAGGAAATAGCTTTAACTTTACGATCTCGGAATCAACACCAGGATAATGGCACTGCTTCACAGATTTTATGCGAATGTGGACAAGAAGTCGTCGGGTCTTCTTGGCGATGCCATGGAAAGAGCTATTTTGGACTAGTGCAACTACTCCGTTTTTAAGGTCAAATTTACTCCCCCATATCAGGTGGGCGAATAGAGTCTATGTCCTCGAGAAAATCTTGATTAAGATATGGAGTGTAGGGTCTGGTTCAAGCCCTGATTAATTTGGTTTTGGCGGAATTGTTGAAGTTGTTGATTTATGCCCGACTTGCGGTCTGCTTTATTCGCTTGAGCTTGCATCTGTTGAAGGATTAAATTCAATTGAGCTTGGGGATCGGGATTTGGAATTGGTGGATCTTGATCCGCCATTTTGTCCAAATCGGGAGAAGCCTTCTTCTAAGGATAGATCGTTCGAGGCTCGGGATCAAAGATCGAAGTCCCTTCTTACTTCGTTTGCATAAAACCGGAAGAAAGGAAAGGAAGAAATCAACCCTTTGGGGTTGATTAGAATAGGTTTAGAAAAGATTAGATGGTTTAGAGGAAGAAAAGAGAAGAAAAGAGAAGAGAGAAAGAAGTGATGATTGAGCAATTGAAATGGCGTCCGGTGTTAGTGGGCGTTCGTTGAGCCCGAACGCTCGTTGATTGAATGAGCGTTCGTTCGAGAGGGCGAGAATTGAGGTGGGCGGGCGTTCAAGTTGTTGAGCATTTCGTTCAAATCTGAAAACCTAAAAACTAAGGTTACGAGAAATTAAAAGCGAGATAAAAAATAAAAGCGAGAAAAGACTTATGAAAATAAAATCAAACAAATCTATAATTAAGAAGCAGATCTAAGCTATAAAAAAAAGTAAGGAAAATAATTGAAAGAAAAAATCAAATAAAATAAAAGCGATAATAAATGTAATCCTAAAATTAAACGAAGGCGGAAAAGAAACCTACCTATGAAAAGTTTAAAAACAAGAAAAACACTAAGGCGGTAAAAAAAAAACGTGTTGAAACCTTCTAGGGCCAAAATGGAGGGGAAAACAGTGGATTTTGACCTCAAAGCGCACTGAACGGCCTATGGCCGTTCATCATGTCGTCGGCGTCGGGCGAGCTTTCGAATTGGGGTCTGCGTTCCAAGCGGACACTCGAGCGAAAGTTACGGCCAAAATACTACTGCGTGCTAAAAGCGATCCTTTTGACTCGAGAAAATTGTCTAAATAGAATCCGACAACCGTTACCGACTCCCGACAGCGGCGCCAAAAACTTGTTCGGTAAAAACTAGTTTTATAATTTATAAACCGAAACACCCCAAGTATAAGGATCGTAGTATAGGGTGTTTACGGATAAATCCCAAGGAGTGGAATGTTTATCAGATTCAAATATAAATCTATATCAATTATGTCACAATTATTAACTAAACTACTAAACTAAATTTGAAACTAACTAAAACATAAACCTAAAATTGAAACTAAAACAAGAAATAAAAACAAGTGAAAAATAAGAAAGCGAAAAAGCGGACGGCGTTCACTAAAGTGAGCAGCGTCACGAAAACTAAACCTAATGGGCGAGCGTACGCTATTGCGAGACGGCGTCACGATTATATTGAAAGCGAAAATTGCGAGAAAAACAAGCAGAAACTAGGGTTTATAAAACTAAAACTTAAACTAAACTTAATCTAAGCGATTTGATTAAAACAATTAAAGGAAAACACGGCAAAGCGACTAGATTCCACCTATCAACCAACAATCCCAACTAGATGGTGATTAAAAAGACATAGTTTTTAGTAGTGATTTATTCACGAATTCAATTAAATATCTTCAATCAAATTCTAGGGTTTCGTTTATCTTTTCAAACAAACTAAACATGCAATCAACACGAAATCACGAGATCGTTTCCAAACTCTTACTCAACTAAACATGCCTAATCTCTTATAACATGATTAGATGCATTACTTTGAATAAAAGAGAACTTAAATAAACATACTTTCATAAATTTATTCAAGCATAAAGTAAACATAGATCGTTTCATCAAATCTTAATTCAATAAAACTTAAACAATACAAAAAGCAGATCCAAAGTAATGAAAAACTATGAAATAAACTCACTAAACTTAAGCATCGAACTCTATAGTTGGTTTGTGTTGTTGATAGGCTTCCTCCGTCGACTCCGCGCAAGGCTTTTAGCCAACAATCATGTTGAAGATGATTGTTGGGTTGAGAAAGTTCATCTCTGTGGAATTAAAGGCTTGTAGCATGACTTTTGGTGTAAAATTGCGATCTCAATTATGTGGTATCAATTAGGGTTAAGAATTTCTTTGCTATATATAGAGTTTTAAGTCGGTTATGACTAAGTCGGCAGCGGACGCCGTCTGGTCTTGTGGGCGCGCCGTCGTATGCAGGCGCCGAGTAAGCGCGCGTTCATCCTCCGTCTGAACTCACGAATGTAAAAATACGATTATGGGCCTTTGCATGGGCGCTTGATTCATACGGGCCTTCGTTCAAGATCGATGAGCGCCCGTTGAAGCTGATGAGGATCGGATCTCATCATCTTTATCCAATTTCTTCAAGCCAATTCCAACTCTATCTTGAATAATTCGACTTGAGCTTTATTTATCCTCATTATATGCACGAAAATTAACACCTACATGATAAATAAACAATGCAAAAAATGTAATAAAATCCAAATAATAATAATTCCATTAAATCAACACTTAAAATCATCAATTTTGCATACAACCCTCTTAAAATCATCTTTATTAAATAATTACACTTAAACCCTTAATTCTCATGTAAATTACGCAAATGTGGGGAAAATAATAATGAAATACACCCTTTAATAATCATATAAATATGGCCTTAACATCCACTCCCTATGAAGTGTTCAAAGGGAAAAGACCAACGCTGAGTTACATGAAACCTTGGGGATGTCCCGTTTATGTGAAACGGACCATGCCTGACAAACTGGAACCCAGGTCTGACAAATGTCTGTTTGTGGGTTATCCTAGGGAAACCAAAGAGTACCAATTTTACCTAAAGAACAAAAGGTGTTTGTTGCCAGGACTGGCCATTTTCTGAAGAAAGAGTTTATTCAGAATAGGGTCATTGGGAGTAAGATTGATCTTGAAGAAATTCAAGAACCACTTATAGATAACAGTCTGTTGATGGAAGTAGAGGAGACGCCGCACATAGATGTGACGTCAACTTATACCGGGGACACACTAGCACTTCGAAGATCCAGCAGGGAACGCCGTGAACCCGAAAGGTACACAGGCGTGTATCTTATGGAAGATGAGGACCCTAGAACTTATGAGGAAGTGCTATTAAGGCATGACAAAGAGAAACGGCTAGAAGCCATGAATTCTGAAATGGAATCCATGAAAGACAACCAAGTTTGGAACTTAGTTGATCGACCTGAAGGAATAGTTATAGGGTGCAAATGGGTCTTTAAGAGAAAGACCGACATGGACGGTAACGTGACTACCTACAAGGCTAGGTTAGTAGCAAAAGGTTATAAGCAAAGACAAGGAGTTGACTATGACGAAACATTTTCACCTGTTGCCATGTTAAAATCTATTAGAATTCTGATCGCTATTGCAGCATACCATGATTACGAAATCTGGCAGATGGACGTGAAAATAGCTTTCCTTAACAGGAAACTATCTGAGGAAGTGTATATGACACAGCCTGAGTGTTTCACAACCAATGACGCCAGGATGGTGTGTAAACTGCAAATATCCATTTATAGGTTATAGCAAGCTTCTCGGAGTTGGAATCTTTGCTTTGATGAGATAATCAAACCGTTTGATTTCATCAAGAACGAAGATGAGCCCTGTGTTTACAAGAAGATTAGTGGGAGCGTCATTGTATTCTTTGTGCTTTATGTAGACGACATATTGCTGATGAGCGACAAATTGTCAATCATTATTATGACATTTTACCCTAATAATGATAACACTTTGAGCATTTTTATATCAATTTAAGTCATTAATTCCTAGGTTTCATCTAAGTATGTTATTAGAAGTTATTATGTAAAATATCGTATTTTTATCATGTTTTTATAAGTTTTTGTACCGGTTTAGTAACCGGAGTGTCGTGTCGGATTTACGCTTGGTATTTTGGTGCTTTATTGCGATTTTTAGGTAAACCAAAACCCTGAGTGACGACACTTTTGAAGTTAAAACATATCTTTTAAGGGTGTAAGAATGTGCTGCATGCTTAAAAGTTCAAGTGGATCAACGTTTCGTAATGCTATTATCGAATTATTTCTTTGACGAACAAATGGCCCATAAAAAGGCATTTTCTGAAGAAGAGTCCTTCATGAAAGTTGTAGATCTTTGAAAGATCTTTCCAACGCATTTTGAATCACGTCAATCGGAGGTCTAAAACTCAAGATATGAATTTTTCAAGTTTCACTCAAAAACCGGATGTTTTTACGATCCCGGATCGATCCGGCCTTTTCCCGGATCGATCCAAATTTTAATCGAAAATCGACATAATGATGATTTTGCACCTGGTTTTGCAGAGGAAAAGCCTGGGATAATATTTTTTTATTGTTCCCGGATCGATCCGG
Source organism: Gentiana macrophylla (assembly GCA_026214975.1). Classification (NCBI taxonomy): domain Eukaryota; kingdom Viridiplantae; phylum Streptophyta; class Magnoliopsida; order Gentianales; family Gentianaceae; genus Gentiana; species Gentiana macrophylla. The sequence continues at coordinate 55,787,305 of CM047809.1, forward strand.
CCCTTTCCCGGATCGATCCGGCCTGTCTAATTTTATCTATAAATAGGCCCTCATTTCATCAGAATCGTTGCCCCTTCTTCTCCCCTTTCCTTCGTCCCTCTTCTCTTCCACCTCCCTTCTCTTCTTCGTGTTTTTTATTTTGTTTTGCTATATATATATATATATATATATATATATATATATATATATATATATATATATATATATATATATATAGATCTATCCATATATCTCCATCCTCTCTTCTCTTCCATCTTCTCTTCTATCTTTTCTTTTTATTTTGGGCCCATATATATATATATATATATATATATATATATATATATATATATATATATATATATATATATATATATATATATATATATATATATATGTATATGTTTTTATATATATATAAATAAATTAGTTATAGTATCGTTGTAATAATGGAATAATTATCGAAGATTGTTGATTTGAAGCTTTGTTATGCTCTATCCGTGGAAACAAACCCGATTCAACATTGTAATCGATAATATATTTAATGTTATTATGTTTATTATTTCTATCTATTTATATATATATATATATTAGTATTAGTAATATTAGCCAAAATATGTAATTGAACTATTTTAATCTTTTTGGTAAAATGGATGATTGACTATGTTAAAAATGATTAGAATTGAATATGATGAATCTTTTTCTACTTGAGCTTAATGAAACGTTAATATTGACATAGCTAATCAATATAAACAGAATCGTAACATAATGACGAACTAAACGGTGAAGTTAGGATATGAGAAAAAAGGTAGAAAAACCGGAGGGTAAAAATGGCCGAGTGAAAACGTGACAACGGAATCCTATTTCTGTTAAGGGTGATTTTATACGTTTTATAAGGATATATTTTATGTCAATTTCCCCCATATGTGGATGTTTTCATAGAAATCTAGCTTTATAATTGAAATATTGAGCAAGTGGTGTTTTAATAGTTAAATTGCAAAACGTAACGAATTATGTGCTTAAATTGTGATTTTATATTATTTTGGAATATCGTTACGCTTTGGTATATTTTTCCTACATTGTAGATACACATTGGTGATGGAAAAGATGATTTTTAAAGAGATAAATTCAAGTGGAAAGGAATCAATCAGATTTATATAAGAATAGAGGATATAAGGAAAGAAATCAAGTGTTGAACCGGTGGATGGCGCCCGATTCATCAAACCGGTGTCGATGGGGCGGGCGTTTGACATGCTGGACGAGCGTCCAGGAGGAGCTTTTACATTCAGGATGTTCAGATTTTCAGTGGACTGACGTCCAAAATTGCATAGGACGGGCGTTTGACGAAGACTCGGCCCGACTCGAAAGTTCAACGCATCTAGACGGGCGTCCAGTACCTTGGACGGGCGTCCGCGGCCGACCTAACCACAGACGACTTAGTATTCTACATATAGCCGCATCGCCCCAACCCTAAAAAACATCAGATTTTTTTATACACAAAAATACAACACAGCAGCCGCACTTCTGAGGCTCTCAAGGCCGATCACCCGAGCCTTATGCTCGGGTGATCCGGGTTGGATTAGGATGTTTATTTTCGTTTGTTGAATCATGGAGATCATCCATTGTACCAAACTATGTGAGTTTATCCTTTTAAATTTATTCAATCCTTGTTTTATTTTCATGAGCTTTAATTCGTTTTGTATTTTTCTGTGCGCTTTATGATGTCATGTGAATTAGATCGAGCGATTAGTTTGCTATTGATGTTTTACAATACGAGAGTTGCATGAACGCTAGATCACCATAGAAAGATAGGATCTTTAATCGTTAATTCGTGACAAATTAATTGGTTAATTATCTAGGTTGCTAGATTCTAAAATACGGGAGTTAACTTGAATCTACACCTTCTTTTTGTATGGAAATTGGTCTCAACATTCGAGAGAGGAGAGATCGATAATTGAATTCACTAAGAGATTAGGAATTCATAGCTTGAGAAACGGATTCACTAAGGAATTAGGAGTTTGTATCTCGTGTAAAGGTGAAACCACAATATTGAATTAAAAACATGAGATGAACTTGGATTGAAATCACTTAGTTTGTGTAATGTTTAATCCCATGTATCTTTAGTTTAGGTTGTTTTTATTATTCTTAGCTTAGGTTTATTTTTCTATGTGTTTTTATGTTTGTTCTTTCGTTTATTTGTTTTCGTACGTAACAATTTAAGGAATTAATAAGGTTAGATTCAACATCCTAATTCCCTGTGGATCGACCCCTTACTTATCCCACTTTACTAGCAATTACCCGATATTCGGTCGGTTAGGAGTTAGTTTTGCATATAGGTTAGGGTTTATAAATTGTTTTTGTTTAATGATGCAAAACCATCCGAACAATTTCCTACCTGGGGGCAGATTTGTTTTGAGAGAAACAAATCTTATTAAAATTGTGCTCAAGATCTTATTACGTTAATTTACCTGTTTAATCGACAGATCTTAAAATACTGGCCGTATGACAAAACGGAGTACCCAATCTTTTGGATGACATTGGACAGTTGATGAGACATATGACAGTTTTGTTCGCTCGTGTGAGAGGGAACTGTTGAGCTGAAGAGTGCACCGTTTCACATAAATTACACCTTGAAAAAAGGAAGATCATCTCATCTATTAACTAAAAAGGGATCATGGTTCAATAACATTATCTTGGCTAGTTTTATATATTATATTAGTATTTATATTATATATATCTATATATATATATATATTTATGTCTATGTATCTATATATGTATTTATATATTTTATATAAGTATTTATTTACTGTTTTACTAACATCTAACAATCTAACCCTATAAAAGGTAAAAACTGCGACTTAGATCGAGTTAATAATAGCTTCTTGGTGTTTAACCACTCTTTGAATTAGATTTTCATTTCCCTGAGGATACGACCTGACTCACCAGACTAGAACTACAATTTGACCCGATACACTGCCGGTAAGGATTGTATAGCCTAGAAAACGTCCGTCAATTGCTCATAGGGAATGATGTGCCTATGTTACAATTGGTCAAAGCTTGGCTATCCAAGAACTTCTCAATGAAGGACTTGGGTAAAGCAGCCTATATTTTAGGAATCAAGATTTATAGAGATAGATCTAAAAGGTTTCTTGGTCTGTCGCAGTCCACCTATATAGACAATATGCTGAAGAAATTCAGCATGGAGCAGTCCAAGAAAGGATTGATGCCCATGTCACATGGGGTCTACCTGTCGAAAGGAATGAGTCCTAATACATAGGAGGATAGGGCACAAATGAGTAAGATCCCTTATGCTTCGGCAATCAGGTCTATCATGTATGCCATGTTGTGCACTAGACCGGATGTCTCGTACCCTCTTAGTATGACTAGAAGGTACCGGTCCAATCCAGGTGATGGTCACCTGGATTCTTTGTCAGAAATATCCTCAAGTACTTAAGACGACTCAGGGATATGTTCTGGTTTTCGGGAATGATGATTTAGTATTACGAGGTTATACAGATCCCAGTTTCCAAACTGAGAAGGATGACTTTAAGCCACAGTCTAGATTTGTTTTCACGCTTAACGGCGGAGCAGTGAGCTGGAAGAGTTCCAAGCAGGAGACTACTGCAGACTCTACAACGGAAGCCAAATACATAGCAGCCTCGGAGGCGGCAAAGAAAGCAGTTTGGATGAAGAAGTTCATTACTGAACTTGGTGTGGTTCCCTCCATTGAAAGTCTAGTGCCTCTGTACTGTGAAAACAATGAGGCGATATCTCAGTCAAAGGAACCAATGTCTCATCAGAAGTCCAAACATGTGATGCGGCGCTATCACTTGATTAGAGAGATAGTAGATAGAGGAGATGTAAATATAAAGAAAGTCCACACGGATGATAACATAGCTGATCCGTTAACCAAGGCATTGTCTCAAGCAAAGCATGAGAAATATGTTCACATGCACGGGCTTAGGAATATGTGTGATTGGCTTTAGGCTAAGTGGGAGATTGTTGACTAGGTGTCCTAAACCCAGCCGGGTTGGACCGGATCTGACCGGGTCGGGTCATTTACAGTCTATTTAGTTAATGTAATAACTTATTATGATTAATAAAAGCACTTATGTTATTATATATTGTTTATCATCATATTATTTGTTGTATATGTATAGTAACGTCCTCAATGTCAAACTGTGATAGAGAAACCATGATAGCGATTATGGTTGATGAGATATCTAATCACTCTAATAAGTTTGATGCTTAAATTTCTCTAGTCTTATGTACTGTCAAATGGGACATTGATAGTATAATCAGACTAGCACGTATTGGATGTCTTCTATCTTTTAGAAGGTTGGGATAGATTTCGTCTATTGTAGTGTAGAGACACTTGGGACCGCACGTGGACGTGTATTAGAGAATGCGACGTTGGGATCGACCCACTTACATTTAAGTGTCACACTATGTGGCGGTTGTGTAATTATCCTTTAGACCGAGTCTTCATGGCATCACGCGGTGTGGATTGTCACGCTTTGAAACTATTGAGATTTCAGCCACGGGAGATCATGCGGTAGTGATTGGGTATGATATTGAAGAATGCGGAGTATACATTATGGTCGTCCGGGAATCGCGTATCCTATGATTGGGATCGAATATCCGAAATGGCCTTCTTATAAGGAATGTCTAGCTCTCGAGAATCTTTGAAAAGTGGGAGTAAATGTGTTATTCCGAGAGAGCATGATATCCAAATTATAAGATACGATCGTTAATGTATTGACACTCGAGATACGATCGTATGGATATTATTACAAATGATAGGATTGTAAGTTACATCAGAATCGCTTCACATGAAAGGTAGTAGTCATTGCTTTTGACTCTTACGATGATTGGAGGTCGCGGTGTGTTCTTAGACGCTATCCCGTGATCATTAGGCATGATGGGCATTTTCGTAATTTGCATTTTGTGTTCACGGCCAACATATTCGGAAGCTCTATCGTGTCACACACATATGAACATTGAGTCGATTAAAATGCGGTTATAGTTGATAACCAAATAAGGAAAGTTTATCTCAGACTATAAAGGTTATAGTTGTAAATTAATATACAGTATTTATTTGTTATGAATAAATAAAATACAAGATATTATTAATACACAAGTTATATTAATTAAAGAATATTCCTAAGTCAATTTATTGACTATAGGGCACCACAATTGATGTGTATAAGATACACTTGGATTATGTGACTTTAATTAATAAGATTACCATAATATTAATATTGGATATTAATTGATTTTGGAAAAATAGATTTATGGTAATAAGATAATTATATTCAATATAAGATATTGGCAAAATTAATTATAATTAATGAGATAAATCAATCTGGAGATTTTCCTTATTTTATTGGGAAAATGTTTTCTTCTCCACCACTCCATATGGCGCGCCACTTTTGACTATAAATAAGAGGTGGTTGTCATGTCTTTTAGTGACATCACAATTGCAAAGAAATGGTAATTGTTTTCATGTAAAATAGAGAGGCCAATAGAGAGTTTGTGAGAGAGGGAAAACGCCGGTCTAAAGAACCGGAGTTTTCCAATAAAGAATCCAGGAGGATTCGGTGAGGAGTTCGATGTGGATATCGATAGAGGCCGGATCGTGGGCGGTTTTGCGATCATTACTACTTTCCGTTGACGGTCAAAGCGACGATCTTATAGATCAACAAAGGTATATTCCACAAACTACTTAACGTGTTTATCAGATTAAACGAAGAACGATCTAGAAAAGGAAATCAAATTTTAAATTCCGTTGCATTAAACTAGTGATTTCCTAACAAATGGTTCACTATATAAATGGTTCACTACACTACAAGAAAAAGGGACTTCAATGACGGGTCGAAATTACGTCATTAAATAGTACTTATAATAACGGGACCTAAATTGTATCGTTGTGTGATGACCAAATATCAATTCCCGTCATTAGTGATCGTGTTTCCCATCATTATCTGTCCAATAAAAATATTCCCATAATTATTTACATAATTCTTAAATAAAAATAATCAGATCCACCCCATTATCATCATTTTTTTGAAAAATCATTATCATCTTTATCCTATATTCCTATCCATTCATTCCTAAAAAAACTATTACATTTCTCATTCCCTCCCTCAGCCTCCATGCCGATAACCTAAACCCAATTCTCTACCCATCACAGCCGCTTTGTTCTTCATTGCCGCCGCTGCCGCTGCCGCCGCCGCTTTGTTCTTCACTACCGCCGGTGCTGCCGTTGCTGCTACTACTTATGTCTTCGAACCTTGAACATTTGATACACGCTTACAACCAAAACCCTTCGTTCAATACTCTTCATCGCTGCTCTGTTCTTCTCTTCCCCGCCGCTCTGTAATTTGTATCTGCAAAATTAGTAGAGTCAACAAAGGAAAGGTGTGATGTTCTCTTTGTGTCCCTGCAGCGTGAAGAATATTAAGGTGGATGTTAAGAAGCAGCAAAGGTGAGTGAGATTGCGGGTCAAGATCGAATCGGGTCATTGAGAAGCCAGTGGGGCGATTGAGGTTAAACCTAAGCTGGTTGATGTGTGGGCTAAGCATTTTGACACCATCACTTGTTTTCAGGTAGAAATTTCGAACTCTTGCTACTTTTACCTTTTAATTACAACAAGGTACGAAATTCAAGAGTTCTTGCCAATTTTTACCTATTAATTTGATACTTTTACTAGAAGAGATAGCAAAGATTGAGAGGTACTACATAGAAGAGTAATATTCATTTGGCCTTAGGAAATGGACAAAGAGGAGCACAATGTATACAGAGAAGAGATCCCGAACGACGGCGAAATTGAAGCAGATGTGGAAACTCATCAGGCCAAAGATGGCATGTATGGTGCCAATCATGAAGCTGTTAAGGTGTTGTAAAACTTTAAGTAAATGCAGTGTTTTGCATATCCTGTGTGAGACTTGTGCATAAGTGATTACTAATAATCATTTTTATCTTAGATGCCACTTGAATAACCATACAACAGAGCAAGTTGACATATACTATACGGTTCAGACAAGTGTACAAAATAATGGGTTGCTTTAGGTGTCTTGAATCACTTTGATGGTAAGGAAATGCTCTTCTCCACAATTCTTAGATAGATTCGTACATTTTCTACATTACATTTCAAAAACATGATATCTGCAATGGTGTGAAATTGATGAAACTGTCGGGATTTCTCAATGTTGTTGTTTTAAAGTATTCAAATAGAAACACCAACACGTGATTTTGGTGTCGAATAATAGAATAGAGATGTCATGATAGTGTACCAGGAAGTAGTCGAATTTGGGAATGGCACTCAGATAAGGCTCTTGTTTAAGCTCAATTGATTGATAGGCTTTCTTCTTTGCTTTTGAGTCTTGATCCTTTACTTTCTATGAAGTATTTTAGTTTTTTCTTGGTTACGCTTCGTCGGGAATGGAATGGGATTGACCATTTGAGAATTGATAAGTTTTACTTGCTTATTAGGAGATTCATTAATGTTTTTTTCGTTTGATGGAGAATTTTAAGTGGGATTTTGACTACCTGAAGAACTGTGTTGAAGTTTTTGAGGGTAAGGCTTTGCTGTGTGAGGATAAAACGTCGGGAAATGGTGTGAATTATCACATTGTATTTGTTTTTCTTGATGAATTGAAAGGGTTTAGTGTCCCTCTTTTGAATAAAGTGGTGGTGGATTGTTTGTTTAAGCCTTTTATCAATGTAATGAAAAGTTCTTCAGATAAGGTCTTGGTTGGGAAAGTAAAAAGTAATGTTTTTGACGTCTTAAGGAGCATGGGAATGGGGCTGCTGGAGAGGAAATCTAATGGGATTGATCTTGCTGATCTTGGGAAATGAGAGACCATGTTGGGGATAATTGCAAATAAATCATCTCAGGTTCTACAACATTTCCAACTTTACAAACAAGTGAAATCATGATGATTTGTCCTATGTATTTTACTTTCAGTCATGGATGATATTCTGAGTCTGTTTTGAGTATTTTGTTGAGCCTTGTAAGTCCCTAACCTAGTTTCATTTGGTTCTCATCTTGTACAAGAGTCAGTCAACTTGTTTGTTAAGTCGTGGGTTGATGTTGGTTCTGTTTCGGCTTGTTGCCTGCTGGTTTATGTTTGTCTAGGTGATAAGTTAAAGATGCATGCATATTTAAGTCTCAAAATATATGTTTTAGTATATGTCAAGTTGTTCATATGTGTGGCTATGTTTTGGTCTGTTGAGGTTCCCTTTGTCAGCCTTTAATTTTGGGGTGAGTTCAAGATTCCGTCTTTTGGGACATTGTTATAATTGCAATCAAGTATGAGCATGTTTAATTTCTGTTAAAATAATGGATCCGGTTAGTACCGAGGGTTAATATGTTTTGTATCTGGCTTGATTCATATCTATTATGTATGCTTTGGTAAGTTTAAATGATTCCTTCTTACAATCTGATTAAAAGATTTGTTTTGTGGTCTATTCAAATTGTTCAAGTCTATCTGCTACTTGATATTTTAGTAACCTATTTTGTTTTGTGTTGAATCATTAGTTGGCATCAGGTCCTATTCTCTGTGTGACTGGTCTTGTATCATTCCAGGTCATTGCTTTAATCTGTTATGCTTGAAACATGATCTGTTTTGTAAGAGTCTAAGTTTTCTGATTGCATCAGGTATGTGCGTCAGTTTTAGACTTGTTATGTACTTACATATGTTTGCTTCATCATGATGAATTCCTTATCCTTATAGTTAAACTAAAGAAGTTAAAAATGGATTTTAATTTGGTTGTTGTGTGTTTTATGTGACATGTAAATATATGGAGTCTAAGCGATGGGCTGACAAGAAAGGTGCCGCCTTTAGTCATGTTTGTCTTTGTCTGAATCTCGTCATAGTGAGTGCATCTTTTTGTAGTTAGTGCAATGCCTCGTTCTGTATCTCTAAGTTTCAGTTTTACTTAACATTCTGAAATTTTAAACACATTTGTAGACATACTAGTAGAATTGTCACACAGAGAGAGGGAAGAAAATATTATGCCAGATCCTGACCTTGACATAATAATGAAGGTGAACTCCTATTGACGGTTATTAGTTTTTTTATATATTGTTTTTAACTCAGAAACGTGGCACGCTAATGCACTCTCGATCCAATCTACAGGCTGCTGCACTTGAAGGCCAGGAGACAAATGTTGTGACAGACTACATCATGAAGGTAAGCATTTCATATTAAGAAATGTGTTAAACATATTTCTTGATTTACATAAGAAATAACAGAGTAATTCTTACAGATTTTGGTGCTTGAAGTATGTGCCGATACGCTTGTTGGTAACGAAATGATAAGAGGTATTTTAGGAGGACAAATAAAGAGAGTGACAACAGGTAAAAACTTGCTTCTTTGTACGACTAGATTGAGACTGAGTGGCTGCATTATACGCTGAAAGATGGTCCGATTTGCTACTATACTTACGGTTTTGCTCTAACTGCTCCTCGATTGATTGATGGCGGCGGGTATATATGACTGGATTGAATATGTGTTTAATCCTCCGGATTTTTCTTCCAATTCCTGATTCTAAATCAGAAACTAAGAGTTAATAGCAGGGGTAATTTTCTTATCCAGCATGTATATTGGTTCTTCTCTCTGTCTTATTTTTAGTTTAATAATACACATCTGATCCTAACGACTTTCATGCTTTCAAAAAACCACATTTTCCTTCCTTGTTGGAGAGCATCAGGTTCATACATACTCATTAATTGCAGCTGCAAGAATTAACTGAGTCTGCAGAGAGCAAGTTTCCAGTCATATGAACTGTTTGTGAATACTCCTCAGTCCTCATCATTAAATGTTTCAGTTGTTTTCTGCATGTGTTGCACTCCTCATATAAATTGGCTGCTCTTGTGTCTTGCTTGTGCATTATTTGCCAGCATCCATAAGTCTCACATATACAGCCGGTTCTCCTTCCTTATCATATGGATAATTAGTCAATTGATGAGGGTGGGTTCTGAATCTCGGCATGATCTTGTCTGCTGTAGTAATGTTTGGCAATTTGTCTTGACTCTGTTTTGGTCTTGTCTGTAATGTTATGAGTCTTCGTTATGTCTTGTATCAGGTTTTGGTTGAGTCTAAGCTCAGAACATGCATGTCTTGCACACTATAACCCAGCCTAGATTGATTCTGTTTTGATGTTGAACCTGAGCCTATCCAGCCTGCTCTACAAATTGTTTTTGCTCAGTTTTTCTATGCATAAATGTTTGGTTCAGTCTCAGCTTCTGGTTTGTGATCAGTTTTAGAGACTGTTTATTATACCATGATATATGTGTGTTACAGAAATTATAAAGTGTATGGTTTAACAAAGAGATTTCTAGAAATTATAAAGAATATGATATATTGTTTTACTAAATCATATCTAAGTTAACTTTAATTATGCTTCCTTTCTGTTATCATGTATTTGTGTGCAGGATTTTGAAAGGATTTGATGCTTTTTGACGAAATGTGTAGAAGGATTGCTATGTATCATATCCCAAGATGATTTAATTTTGCTGTCAAGTAGCTTGTTGCCCATAAACCATGAATGATTGAAGGTGCATAGTGTATTGATATTAGGAGATCCTACCATTTTGCATTTCATGTAATTTACTTATCTTTTTGAATATTTTGAAGCAGCTATACCTTAATGTATATATAGTATAGCTCACTGTATATTTTTTGATAATGATGTTGTTGCAACTTTTTGTGGTGGTGTATTTAATGGTTTTGATATAGTAATATTTCTTCGTAATGGCTGATTCTTGCATGGTAATTAATAAGTCGGTTTTCACTTATTAATGACGGTAATCTCCGTCATTAACAGGTAGAAACTAATATTCAACTTTAGTTCTAATGAGAGGCAAATAGTATAATAATGAGGAAATTACTAGTCACCAGAAATATTTTAATGATAGTCTAATCTCATCATTAAATTCTTGATATCATTAATGACGAGGCGGGTTCTTGTCATTGAATGTTTTAACTAGAAGGGCAACTATGAGGGGGGCATGAGGGGGATTTCCCGTCATTAAAAGTCTTTAATGACGAGAAAATGACATATAATGACGGGAATTCCCGTCATTAAAACCCGTTTTTCTTGTAGTGCTGTCCTCATTGTTCATGTATGCACATTTTTACATACCGAGCTCATCGTTTGTATAGATATACAACTATACAAAACCGACTTAAAGCGTCGGAGTGGTCAGAAAAAGAAGAACAAACTATGGGCATCTTATGTTTTGTTTGTTCTGTAGACTTCTTGTATCATCATTTGGAGGCTCAATTACCCGAAAATTCATTCGATTTGTACCCGGACGATATCCAACATCGTAATTTGGCGCTAGAAGGATGATCTATTTTACACAGTTTAAAAATGTCTCCCAAAAACAAAAATCAATAGTCTAACAGAGAATGAATTGCTCAAGACTCCTCCGTGCAGGTCATTGGGGGGACATCCAGACCTATACATGAGATTGAGAAGAAAAATTTTGCTTAGTCAATGCTTCAAATAAATCAGGAGTTAGTGAACAACAATCATGACTTGTTTGCCACCTGGGCTGATCAGGTCAGAACGGGAAATAATCCATTGATGCGTGAAAGCTCACAAAGTTTTGATGTGGCAAAGTTAGCACCTCGACATGCGTCTACCATCTATAGTACTAGGGACAACTAATATGCTAGAGGAGAAGGAAGTCCTACAACTCCCAGACTGCAAGAGGCCACCCGAGATAAGATGGATGAATTCTGGGAGGAAGGAAACAAGAAATACATATGAGTTCCCCCTTCACAGTTAACATGAAGCAGTTTCCTAAGCCTGATAGTTTTAAATTGCCAAAGAATTATCCATATGACGGGACCAAGTACTTAGATGATCACTTACACCAATATTTACAACACATGCTACTGTTTTGTGCTCTAGACGAAATGAAATGTAAGGCTTTCCGAAGACTACTGACATTGAAATCTAAGGAGTGGTTTAAAAGGCTATCACCACGTTCCATCATTAATACCACCGAGCTAGAAGGACAGTTCTCCACATCATTCATTTCAGCTCTGTCATTTAAAATAATGCCACTCATCTCCTTACTATAAAACAAAAGGGAGAAAGAGTCGGCTTTAGAGTATATGAGGAGATTCTCTGATGAATCCAAGAAAGTCTAGGACGTGAAAGACCATGTATTCGTTGATGTAATGCTCTATACCCAATTGGGTTGGACCGGATCCGACCGGGTCAGATCATTTCCACTACGTTTTTATGTTTATATATATATATATATAATAAATGACTTTTGTGTTATTATATATTTGTTTGTTTAACAAACTGATGTGATCCGTCCCGAAGACTTGGGCCTGAATAATTAGTTTTGGACTTGTTTTATTATTTTTGATTGGGCTTATGTAATAGAGGTCTTATGGGCCTAGATGGTAGTAAGGCCAATCGGAAAGTTTCTTTTATATGATAAGATATCGGATTGAGTGTTTATTTTCAAAGAAATAAAATACATTTGGGCTTATTATAGTCAAGTTAGGTCCATCAGAAAATAAAGTGGCGAAAATTACAAGTTAATTTTTCCCACGTTGCTTAAGAGATTGTTAGTCTTTGATTTTGTAGCCTATATAAAGGCATCATATGTACAAATTTATATAATCAATTATGAAAATATTTATTATTATATTGAGAGAAATTTCTCTGGTTAAGTCGATTAGGCTTAATTTTATCACTGGCGCGTGAGTATCTTCTTTGTCGAAGAGGATACAACCCTTCAAGAACGAATCAACATTTTTCGAGCGAAACATTGTAGTATTCTTGGCCTAGGTCTAAGACTGGATTTTCGAGGAGAAGGTTTTTATGCCCGCCATTGATCCCTTAGGAGGTTCCTGGACACATTCCGATCGTGTTTCCTATCCGGAATCACATCACAAATCATTTACGATATTGTATATATAATAACGTTCCTAGTGTCAAACTGTGATAGAGAAATCATAATAGTGATTATGGTTGATGAGATCTCGACTTGCTTTAAAAGGTTTGATACTTAAATGTCTCTAGTCATATGTGCTATTAATTGGGACATTAATAATAAGGTTAGACTCGCATGTATTATATGTCTTTTATCATATGAAGATAGGGATAGATCTCGTCTATCAAAGTTGATAACATCGGAGTTATCACAAACAAGTTTGGGTGATTTTAACGGTGGATATCAAGCGGAAGTGTGTGGGAACTTTGCCAAGTTATGTAATTTCAACCTAGTGATGTTTTTGAATGAGTTTGAAGGCTTGAAACTCATGAATTCGTAGTCTTGATTGTATAGAAGCGTGTGATCGAATCTAATCTATTTTGGAATTGATCACAAAGGGTTTTATGTGAGAAATGATCGTTTTGCTGCAGATTTCATGGAGTTGGGATTGGTTTTTGCTTTCTATCAAGTAAGAGGCTCTTCCTACGGTTTGATTATGGTTTATAGAGTTAAGGTTGATGATTTGATACGTTTAGCTGCTAGAAATCATGTATTTTGTTGTCTAAAGGTTATAAGATGATTTCTTTTGTTAAATGATGTGTTTTTCTTCTTTTTTCAGAGTATTTTCGATGTTGAACATGTTTGGAATTGAATAAGCATCGTAAAGGTGCATAAAAATGTGATAGGGCTTTTCTGCGCTCAATGTGTACGATTAGGTGAGATATACACACGTATTGGTCAAACATGAGTGTCCTGAATGATTCTGGTTGCTCAATGTGCACGCATTCACAAAGATACGCTTGCATTGTTGATACAGGATGGTCAGTTGTATTTTCAGCAATGCACACGCATTGAGGGTAATATGCACGCATTGGCCGGACACAGGCATCCTGAATGTTTCTGCTCGTTCAATGCGCACGCATCAAAGGAATGTGCACGCATTTGTTGGATCCAGAACGCGTAATAAATACACTAGGGGGGTGAATAGAGTATTATGACCTTTTAAAAATTGTTTAACCACTTTCAAAGCACTTATGCAGATTAAAACAAAACAGTGGTTTATCAGGGAAAATCAGAGTAAATACTTAACTTAGTTCAGTTAACGAACCTAGGCGGAAGATCTAGTTTCGATTAACTATATGAACCTAAGTTAACTTCAGTTGATATGTTTCTAATCAAGCTCAGTTTGATAAGATAAAGGCTTGCTATGCAGAACTGAAACTGATACCAAATAATGAAACAGGTTGAACACTACAGTAGGTACAACACTTAATCAAAATCAGAACGGCAGATATGCAGATTCAGATTTTATGTTTTTGTCCTAGTACATGCAAGTCTAAGGTGTTCAAACACAGAATTGCAGATAATTGATTTTATCTTCTTTAAGCCTAAGTATGCAATTCTAAGGTGTGTGTCAAGGTAATAAACTACCTAAAGCACATAAGTGTGATCTAATAGGGATCACAGCCACACACAAATGTTTCACTAGATGTCACTTGAGTCTTATTACACAACAAAAACAAAAAAAAAAATAAAAAAAATACAACACTCTACTGTTAAAGTGTTACTAACTGGATAACCAAATTAGTGTTAGTCTTAAGCAAACCACATACTCTGACTAACACTAAAATGTCCTAAATCCTTAGTAACAACATTGAACAGGTTTGTACAAAACACTCACCAAAGGAGTAACACTCACAAAAGGGAGTACTTAGCAAGAATCACTGGCCGGATTCTTGAACCCGAATTCAGCTCCGTGAATTCGTAACTCAGCAGGAACGATCCCGAACTGTTGAACCACAGCTTGGCTAAGTTGTGCCCCTATTATTGCTCCTCAATAACAAGTGGAGAACACTCCCAACACTACAACACAACTCACTAAAGGTTTCTTATATAGCTGCACTCTAACACACTCACACCTCACTTTTCTAACACTCAAGAAATAAAACACTGATTTCAGAATACAAGTGTTAAGAAAATAATGTTGAGACTTAGTGAAAATAAATGTTGTCTTTGGAGAGGCTGTTCTACTCTTCTTGAAGGAGTGGAGAAGTATTTATACTACTAGACAATAAAGGTGTCTAGAGTACTATGGTTAGCTTTTTTGCAATCCAGCTTTGTGTCCAACGGATATAAGGCTTTGCTGTCCAACTTTTTGTTTCTTGTGCAGGTACAACTTTTGGATTCAAAGACCATATAGAAGTTCCCAAGAAAAAGAAATTTGCACACTTAAACAAACAATCAAATCTGTTGTTGAAAAATAAAGGATAGAGAGAGCACATTGGGCAAAGACAAAACACATATATCAAGACATTATATCACATATATCAATACAGCTCAATGTTCAAGACACGAGAGATTACAAATCTGAAAGTGTATTTTTTACATACATATATACGTGATATATACATATCACTAATATATACATATAGATATATTATATCAAATTAATAATTTATTTTAGAAGTTTAGCAACACAGAAATATAATATATGACATATACGAAATATATATGCATAAACATATGTATATCAGAGATACTACATACACATATATTTGTTACACATTATCTTATTATAATATCAATGTTGAAGCATACAGACCTGTGCAATGTAGAACATTTAGATTTTACATACAATTCATTCAACTCAATAAAAGAAAGTGCATACAGACTATATTTTCTGAAAAATCAATTAGTCAAAACAAATTTTGCTTCTAGCACATGCATATTATTTTCATGAAAATATATATCACACAAAAATATGTATATTTCAAGTTATATGTATATATATTTATATTTAAAGCTCGGATTTAATAAGCCGAAACCCAGGCTGTAACATAATAAGATTGTTTACACAGAGTGTATGTATATCATTCAACATTCCATGTAACCAAAATTTTACATACTATATAAAGACTAAAAAATATGGAGGATGAGAACATAATATCCAACACATGCATACAGGAGATTTGTTTAGTGATAATGTCTAAATTATCTAGAGGTGTCAGCGGTAGTATTATGGTGGATATCTGGCTGTTATATTGGTGGTGTTGGTGGTTGCTCACGGTGGATCTGTGTATGAGAGTGGTGGTGCCGTACGGTTGACATGGTGAGTTGGTGAATTAGGCTTAGCCTTATCTTTATATCATCAAAATTCGTCCCTTTAATGAGGTTACAATAAGCCCTATTTATAGGACATGAATGGATAATATTGGGTGTAATTACAATTTAGGACTTGATATAAGCAGATATATGGCGAGGGCTCGGTCTGCAAGGAAAGCTTATCCACACCCGACCCGGGCTCGCATCCTATGCTCCGGGATGCCCTCAAAGGGCTCCGATCCCCACTCTATAGGAGCGGACGATCGATTTCTAGGGAGTCCGGCCTGCAGGATGATGGGCCGGATAACGGATCAGGGGCGGAAGACGGGTCCGCCCTATCAATGGCCCCCTACTCCTCACCCCTGATCTCTCGAGAGGCTGGGTGGGGAGTAGCTCTCTTATTTTGGTGACTTGACCTCTTGAATCCTTAGGCCTCGAGCCGATTCGAAGCTGTAAATAAGCGGATAGCCTTAGCTACATAAGATTTGGCTTCTTGGGCCTTAGGCCTCGAGCCGATTCGAAGCTGTAAGTGGGCGGATAGCCTTAGCTTCATAAGATTTGGCTCAATCCGATTCGAAGCTGTAAGTGGGTGGATAGCCTTAGCTTCATGAGATTTGGCTTCCTGGGCCTTAGGCCTCTAGCCGATTCGAAGCTGTAAATGGGCGGATAACCATAACTTCATAAGATTTGGCCTCTTGGGCCTTAGGCCTCGAGCCGATCCGAAACTCATTTGAAGTCATCTCTCGGGCCGGAATGTCAATCACGAGCCTCCCTCCAGTGTCCTCTCATCACCCTAGACTGATAGGGTAACTGATGTGACTTGCCGCTCACTCCGATTGGCTGTGACTATTGGTTATTTGTGCCGTAATGATGGCGATCGCGAATTTCAAAATTCGGAAATCCCACCTTTAATCTCGTTCGTTGGATCTAGATGGTGAGGACTGTCGGATATGTGTTTTCGTGCCTATATAAGGATGAGGGGCCCCAGATTTAAATACTTTCAGATTTCGTAATCTCTTTGGCGATTGTCTGTTGACAGATTGTAAGCAAAGGTTCTCCGGCGAGGCGATTTCCGGTAAGATTCCGAAGGCTCATTTCTTGCTCTAACACCCTTCCCGTATTTCCTGTCGATTACCAAGTAAGCGGTCCTTCCTTGTTGATCTCTAGTACTTTTGCATTTCATTTAGCTCTGGTTTTATCCCTCATCAGATTGGCACGATTGAATTTAAATCTGCCATTCCTGTTTCTGTGCCTGAGGTTATTTTTGATATTGGTTGAGTGTCGGATGTTGCTTTAACCAGAAGTCTTAAGATTTTACTATTGATTTTCGGGAGTGGGCTGTGAAACGAAAAGACGGGGTGTCTAGATAAAGTGAGGGGGATTGTCTCGGCCCAACTTTCACTGTCTTGGGTGATGGCTTATCCACCTCGTTCTTTTCTTTTGTAGGATGCCCGGGAGCGACAGATCAGGAAGTAGCAATGACGATGGTGTTCATGGCTATGCTTCCGAGGATGTCGAAGAAGTAAGCACCAGCTCCGGTGAGGGTGACGAAGGCGAAAGCACAGAGGATGATATGGTATTGGCCCAGTTGGTTCCATCATAGTCAAGCCGTGCCAAAGCTGTTGTTTTCAAGGTGCCGAAAGGGAAGTCTATCCCTTCGGTTGTGGTTCCCAAAGAATCCACTAGATTTGGGAAGGAGGCCTCCAGGGCTAAAGGTTCCTCCTCTACTGTGGTACCCGGGGTTGAGAGAACCAAGCAGAGAAAGAAGTCTATTGATGAGGGTGACGAGCCGAAAGAGAGTGGCAAAACTCCTAAGCCACTGAACCTGGAGGCCCTGAGGGAGGATGATGAGATCGATGCCCTTGATAAACAGATCGAGTCAGATTGGGCAGTCATCCGAACTCATCTAGGGGATCCCCGACTCCTTTCTGAGTTTAGCATTTCTCCTGATTATTGTTTCTCCGGCTTCAAGAAGGTAGAGAATCGAGCCGGTTTAAGACTGAAGGAAGACGGCCTTCTTTTATTCTATGACCATTTTGTTGATGGCCTCAGTCCGCCTTTTGAGCCTTTCTTCGTCGAGGTCATATGGAGTCTAGCGGCCCTTCCCTATGATTTTACTCCTGGCCTGGTCCGGGTCGTGATGGCATACGTCGTGATTTGTCGGATTTTGGGCTACGAGCCTTTCCTCAAAGTGTTTTTGCAGTTTTATATCTTCAACAAAGCGGCCACGAACAAAGCTGACTCAAGCAATTTCTGGTGACCAGAGCGAAGAAATGTCGCTTATTTTATTGGACATTGAATAAAGTCTATAGTTGGAATACAAGGGCCATGATGGTCGAGTCGAAGTCCGGGTGGCCGTTTCCGAAATTCGAAGTGCGTCCGAAGAAGAGGCAGAATAAAATTATTGTGCCCAAAGCCCTTGATCACACCGAGCAGAAGATTCTTGATAAGCTTTATGAGCTTCTTGGTTGGGATGAAGAGAATGAGACGCAGAAGAGGACTTTTAGCTGGAGGAGCTTGATTGATCTCGAGGCCCCCTTCTGTTGCGTGGCTGGTATTCCTGGGCCGATCACCGCCCAGCCTGTTGTGAAGGCATCCAACCTGGGTGCATATGAAGATTGGTGTGCTGAGTGTCATCTGGGGAAGTGTTTCCCCACTCAGTGCTTGATATGCAAAGGGGTTGAGGGATCGCGACCTGCCAGTAATTTGTTCTTTTAACTTTGTTTTTCCCTTTCTTCAACTGTCTTTGATTGTATATTTTGTTTCCACCATAATTCTAACCATTTGTCTTATAGGTACAATGGTTTTGGCCAACGTGGACCGGAACGCTGTGATGGCCCGTCTAAGGGATGAGAGGAAGGCTCGGCAGGCCTTGTTGGAGGCCAGCAAACCCATTGATCCTCCCCCCCAGTGAGCATGGAGGATGTTCCAGCCACCGGTGCCTCCTCTACTGCGGTCTCCCTCAATATCACGGCTGTCGGGGGTGGTGCAGTCGCTGCAGAGGCGGCTAGTCCTGTCGTAGCTTTGAAGGTAGATAAACTTGTCTTGGCCAACAAAGCGAAGAGAAAAAGGACTGCCGAAAGAAAGGATTCTGGCCTGATAGGTGAGGATGAAGACCTGGTTGATGTGTGTGCCGATTCGTCGCTCAAGAAGTCTAGAATTGAGGGCGGCCAGAGCTCCAGCGACGTCGTTGTCGAGTCTTCTTTGGCTGCAAAGGATGCTCGGGTTCCCCAGGATGTCGAGTCGGCTAGCGCCGCCATTGATCTGACCGAGAGTCCGTCGAAAAGGGTCGCCGCCGATAGCGAGCCTATTACCGTCGAACCGGGGCAGAAGGACTCCGGCAAGAAGAAAATCCCTGTGAGGTTTAAGGGGAAACCGGCCTTATGGTTGGACCGTGATTTCCTAAGACAGCCCTTCTCCTTAAAAACGGCCGGGGAGTTGTCTGCCTCCATTTCCGATGTGGTTCCTCTGCAAAATCTGAAGTTTAGACTTCCTGATGCCCCCTAATTAATGGTCGGTAATGTCATTGTTAATCGGATAGCTCAAGCCGACGTGGTGGCGTCGACAGCTTCTATAGGGCCTTTCTCCAACCAGCAGCTCTTACTCGAGGCGCTCGGCCTTTATGGAACTACGGCCAGTGCAGTAATGTGCCTTCTCCATTTTTGAGCTTTTTATTTTGTTAAAGTTTCCTGGTTCTGAACTCTTTCCTTTTCTAGTCGCCACAAAGCTTAAGCAAGTCGAGTGGGCTTGCAATGATGAGGCAAAACAGATGGCAAGCTAACTCGCTGAGATGCGAGCGAAGTTGGCTGTCGAAACGGACAGGGCCAATGCAGCAGAGCGGAGAGAAAAGGCGTTCCGGGTCGAGGCCGATCATAGGGAAAAAGAGCTTGTGGCCGATGTAGGTCGGCTTCATACCAAAAATCAGACCCTCTCCAAGAAGGCCCAATCAGCTACTGATCTTCAGAAGTCCGCTGAGTTGGAGAGAGATAAAGCTCTTGCTAAGGTGGCAGAGGCCCATGAGCTCGTTGACAGATTGAAGAGCGAGCTGAGTGAATCTGAGGTCGTGACGGACCTTTTCTAGGCTATATAGATCCTAACCGGCAGTGTACCGGGTCAAACTGTAGTACTAGTATGGTGAGTCAGAGTGTCGAATCCTCAGGGAAACGTGGTGATTCTTTTAAGTGTGGTTAAACACCAAAGAGCTGTTATTAACTCGATCTAAACCGCAATTTTATATCACAGATTACAACTATTCTACTTAACATAAAATAAATGCGTAATTTAAAAGTTATTCTAATATAATATATATAGATATATAAATATATATAGATATACATAGATTGCAAAATATATATATAGATATAAATATATAGATATCAATATATTATTAGAGAACTAGACAGATAATTTTATAGAATTAGCCAAAGTTTATATAATTGATTTATACGATCTTTTCTAGTAAACGGAATGTGCTCGATCTTTCCTTCTATATTAGGTCCAATTGAGTAAATGAAACGGTGCACTCCTGAGGTTAACAATTCCTCCTCACACGGTGTATGAAATTGTCATATGTCATTGTCATCAGTTTAATCTCCACAACCGCCCCATGCTAATCTCGATGCTTAGTCCGACAGTACCGAGTACAAATCTACCCCGGATAAAAGAGGTTATTCCGTTTGTCGACGGGCCGATGTTATTCAAAAGGCTCCGGTTGTCAGCGGATCGATTTAACTTTCGGTGTTAGTTTCAATTAACCCTTTGATTTTAACATTATTATGATCTCGAGCACAATTTTAATAAGATTCATCTTTCCCAAGACAAATCGCCTCGGTAGGAAATAGGATTCCGTTGTCACTTTAAGACGACCAATTTTACCCTCCGGTTTTTCTATCTTTTATCTCATATCCTAACTTCTCTCGGTCGGGTTCATCGTTAGGTTATATGGTGCGATTCATCTTGGTTAATTACGCCAATCCGAATATTATCAATACGTTGCAAAATAGAAAAAGATTCAATTAACTCAATTTTAGTCAATTTTAATTTGACAGCATTCCTTTACCGAAAAGATCGAAATAAAACGATTACATAACTTTGGCTAGTTATTAGATTTAGCCTAATAACATTATAAAAAGATAAAAACAAACATAACAAACAAAAATACTTTAGAAATTTTACCCGATTACAACTGCTGAATCAGAGGTTGTATTCTTCCGGACAATACAACAACTTTAACAACATTGATCTTCTGATAATTTCTCGAGTATTACAACGATACTTATTTCTACTTTATTTATGGCATAAGGCCTATATACATACTACTACTAATTAAAAGAGGTTTTGAAGATATATTGGTACTCCTCTTATGTCTGCAAACCTGCTCTACTTATAGGCAGAATTTTCCAAGCCGGATCGATCCGGGATCAAGGTCGGATCGATCCGGGAATAAAATATATTATCTCCTGGATTATTCTCTGCAGGATCACATCTTGGTAATCATTATGTTTCCTCGGTTCGATCCGAGGTTAATCCGGATTGATTCGGGTAGTTAATTTTCACATCTTTGTCTGAAACTTGATAAAATCATATCTTGAGCTCTGGGTCTCCGAATGTCATAATTCAAGAAGCGTTGGAAAGCTCTTGAAAAAATATATAACTTCTATGCAGGGCTCTTCTTCAGAAAATGCCTTTTTGATGGGCCATTTGTTCGTCGAAAATATAATTCGATAATGGTATCACGAACCGTTGATCCACTTGAACTTTAAATCTCGAGGCACTTCCTTACTCTCTTCAAAAGATATGATTTTACTTCAAAAAGTGTCGTCACTCGGGGTCTTGGTTTACCTAAAAATCTGCAATAAAATACCAAAAAATACCCACGTAAATCTGACACGACACTCCGGTTATTAAACCGGTACAAAATTTATATCTTTTTATTAATTTTACTATATTTTTATAGTATTTAGATTTATTCGTTACTATTAATAATTTATAAGATTATCGTTATAATTTCTTATATTTTATATAAAAAGAGTTAATAAAATATATAAAACATCGTAATTTTTATCATATAAATGTTATACATCAACTACTCCCCACTTAGCTCTTTGATCGTCCTCGAGCAAAATAAGCGGTGTAATATATAAAAATTACAATAAAAATGATATACTTGGTAGATTAAATATCAAGTTAGTAAAATATCATTTCAATATTATAAATATATTAATTATATCTTTCTTTAGAAATTAACAAGATAAAAAATGTATATAACTTAGATAAATTAGTTATCAAATATCATTTAAATGAAATTCTGCATAATCTACATAGTAAATATAATTAAAATTCTAGAATTATTCTCCTATCTCAACTTATATGAAATATTTGGAATCAAGGACTAAGTCAAGTAGTTGACAAAATGGCTTATAACTTTTTCAGACTCAGGGTGTTGGTTAATCGAAAGGATAGAAAAGGAAATCAAAAGAGAAAGAAGCAAGTCGTACGTACTTACACCTTCATAATTTTGATCAAAAATATCTCGATTAATAACATTTTTTTCCAGATTTTTTTTTTTTTTAAGAACTAAAAGCGTGCGTGTGTGTAGAAAATCAAAATTACAAGCATTGCTTCATCAAGATTGATCAGAGTACTACTCTTTCGATCGAAAATTACAAGTCCGGTTTCCTTAAACTTGTAATCATTCTTGAGATCTTTTGATTCGACTTTTTCTTTTTCATTTTGTGCCTTCATTCCCAGCGATAGGACATTTAGAGATAATACCCTAGCTGGACTACTATCATCAGGCAATCGGGAGATTTTAAACCTCATAGAGATATAGGACATTTCGAGATAACACCCTACTGCACTCAAATCATTGGTAGCTACAACCGATATTTTCTTTTTATATTTAAGTTGTCGATCAAAGATAAGGAAGATACCTAATATTTGATTAATTCTGTGTAAATATGGTGCTTCGTTCTTAATTCTTTTATAGAATATTAACATATCCGAACTCATTACCAAAATCGACTATCTTGCAAACGTCATGAGGTAAGATCGAATATACTGATACTTATATAATTTTTCCAATCTCAGCATACACCATTCTTTTGTAACGATACTTAGCTCTCGTGTCATCATCTCCTTTCATAAGTACGTACAAACTCAGGGGATTTTTAGGAAATGTAGACCAAAATAAGCTAAGGGTCGGTTATAATTAATCAAAAGGACTATTTCGAGTGAGGTCTTGATCACTCTAATCAAGGCTGAGGTAGGGACAAAAATTAGAAATTTATTTAGGTAAGCTATTTGGCTATAGTTTATATTTTTGTGGTGCCAAAAATCTCATCATTCCTAATCTGATTCCATATTCATATTTCGTTCTGAAAAGAAAATTATTCTAACATTTTATTATAGATATAAGTATATCTACTAAATTTCATAAGAAAATTACTTGATAATATTTATGTATAGTTACATATACTTAAAATCTTTTAAAAATCTAAAATTTATAATATAATTATAATATATCTAATTTACTTTACTTAATCAAAATCTATTCTTACTAATTTATATTATTTTTATTCATATTAATTATATATTATCTAGTTATTTTTATTCAAGAAAAAAATAATAGTTATTTTTATTCAAGAAAAAAATAAACTAAGTATTAAGCAATTAAGTATAAATTTATATGAGAAAATTTTAATTTTTATTTACTAACTTACCTCTACTCCCCACTTACGAAATGGCATCGTCCCGATGTTCAGTGAGTAATAAAAAGTAGGTTCGAAAGAAAAAATTAAAATTTTATACGATTTTCATTATTATTTTTTCAAAGAAAACCACATATATATTAAACATTATGCAAACTATTACAAACTTAAAGAAAACTGATTAAATAAGTGTTAAGGGTGATTTTGTACGTTTTATAAGGATATATTTTATATCAATTTCCCCCATATTCGTATGTTTCTCATAGAAATCGAGCTTTATATTGAAATATTGAGCAAATGGGTTTTAAAAGTCTTTAAGTGTAAACTTGAGCTAATTTCGTGATTTTATTGGTAGTTATCTATGGTTTTACACTTTGCGTGTTCTTATGGTTTTGAAGGTACATTTACATGTCATGGAGAGGGATGAAAGGAGCTTAAAAGATGTTCAAGTGATGATTTGCATGGAAGGAAGGAGATAGAGATGAAGTTGGAATGAAGATCAAGATGAATTTGGAAGAAAGAGTCTCGAATCAAGCGCCCAAGTCTCGTCGGCCTGGATCAAGCGTCCTGTAATAGTGGATCAAGCGCCCAGAGAAAAAGTTGATTCAGAGAGTTTGGACGCCATAGTGAACGAAGCGCCCGAGGCACAGACTAGCATCCAGAATCCTTGGACGGGCGTCCAAAACCGACATAGCAGCAGCCGACCTAGTTTTCTATAAATATCAGCTGCGCCCCAACCCTAATGACATCAGATTTTCATACATTATTGACTCTTATTGATACATATTCATAAGAAGAAAACCTAGCGGCCCCAAAGCCCCTTTGGGGAGGTCAAGGTTGGATTAGTTAGGTTTTTATTTTCGTTTTCTTGTTCGATCTTGATGATGGCTTGAAGTCGTGAACTTGGAGCGACCATGGGAGATTTTCAGCGGCGTTTTTATTCTTTCTTTGGATGATTTTGTGAGTGTTTTAATTAAAGCTTGTTTCTTTCCTTTGATTATTTGTTTATGCAACGTATATCGAGAGATTGTTGTTATTGATGTTTACCGTATGACGAGAGTCGGTGTAAACGCTAGATCGCCATATAGAAAGAATAGATCTTTTAACCTAAACATAACGAGAGTTGATAGGTTAGAATATCTAGATTGTTAGATCTAATAAATCTTGCACCTTGGTTTGAAAACGTTAATCTTTAAGATCGAGAGATAAAAGATTGATAGGCGAATTATCTACGAGAGTAGGAATTCATACTTTTGAGAGGTGAATCACATCTTTGATTTAATCTTCATAAGATAATCTAGGGAAGAATTAAGGGTTGCGGGATGGTGGATCATGTTTGTTCTATGTTGATTTGCTTCAGTCATGAGTTAGCTTTATTGTTTTCTTAGTTGTAGTTTTATTCTATTTGCTTTTGTTCGCAACGATATCTTCCTGGCTTTGGACTGACAATCCTCTGTCCAGTGTATTTTCCGTTTTAGTTTTAGGTTTAGAAATAATTTGTATCAACCTTAGGAAAATTAATGAACTAGATACCCCGATTCCCTGTGACCGACTCCGGTATTAATCGCTATACTACGATCCCTACACTTGGGGAATACCGGATTTATAAATTTATTACTTGTTTGCTTTGTTAGATAAAATCCGTGACAATAAGAGATTAAACGATTAACTTAATTGACTACCAACTTAACAAACTTCCAACTGACATCTTATCAACTCAAACAACACATCAAACTGTCGATGAACATCCGGGAGTATCTACCGGAAGTAATCCCAACTGAGAACCACGAGATGACAAAATCTCGTCTGTACTAAACTCAGGCACTTGATTTAGATGAACACACATTTGAGAGATAACCCAAGCAAACGGTAGTGGTCTTCCCCCATTACGCCTCTCCACTGCAAAATTAATTGCCGTTTTGAACATCAAAATCCCCCAGTCAATATATGCCCCACAACGAGTCGGTACATACAACAAAGACATTTCATCATCAGTAACCCCAAAAAAATCTCTAGTTGGATAGATCCGGGAATTAATGAAGCGTTTCCATGCCCTCAAATGAGGGGGTAAAGCCAGAGTTGAAGAATCATAGTTATGATCAAACAGTGGAAACACATATTGAAAGGCTTCTGCAGTACGATTGACAACATTGTAAGCATTTCCGAGTTCCCATAGAAACTCGAAGTGTGGGTTTTGATCAAAGGTACATGGTGGGATTTGAAAGATTTGATTTATGATGACTGGAGAAAAGGATATAACGATGCCCATAACAGTAATAAGATGAGACGAGGCTGCTGTCGTTATATCAGTAAGAGATGCATAAAAATCTCTAACAATTGAAATGTTAATTCTACCTCTGGGAGTCCTAATCAGCTTTTTCCATCCACAACCACGGATTAGATTTCGTCCCCACTAATCGATTTTTTCCGTATTTAAGCCTTTCTCCATCAGAATAGGAGAATGGACAAAATTTAGACGTCTCGGAACGTCATAGTGAAAACACGAGGCATGGCTTTCGGGAACCACACCGTCAGGCGTATGTGGTTCGTAACTATTAACCGAGGGAGAGGAGTGATTAGACATTTTTACTACAGATAGGAAAATTTAGACAGATAAAAGTGAAAGGGAATGAGCAATTGAGAAGGCTTCTGCTCTTTCCTTTTATAGAAATGTCCCAATCATGCAAAAGTAGAAAAATCTACTTTTTTGGCGTTTTTGTACTTCCCGGATCGATCCTGGAAAGGGCCGGATCGATCCGGCCTAGCAGCTAGAAATCGTGTCAGGTCGGTATACTCACGCCGGATCGATGCGGGGTTAGGTCGGATCGATCCGGTGAGTACTATTCACGGACAGAGTTGAAAATTGCCCAGAAATTTTTTCTAGTTGGATATTTTTGCTCAATAATTTTTGTTCCTTTTTTATTATGTTATCAAAATATCGATAACGATAAATTTTTTCGACACGGTGCGTAATAACATAAAATCAAACGAAAGTAAAATAAAATCCTACGAAAATAAAATCATAATAGCATAAAATCGTACGAAAATAAAATCGTGGACTAGTTGTACGAAAAATAAATTGTTTTAAATGTCAACAATCATAAAATGGTTGAAATCAATCCTCCTCATCACTCATCTCGACATGGCTCGAACTTGGCATGGCTTGAGAATTAGCTGGATCATAAGTCGAATCATGAAATGGTTCTTGAAAATGTGCGACATCCTAATCGAGCCATCTAATCCCATCCCTGTCATGACATCGGTATAAGTGCTTCCCCATCCCGTCGTGGTATGGCTAAATGATCCAAATCCTTCCCAATCAGATGTAGCTGCTGTCATAGTACCTGTCAAAAAATCCCCTATACCACTAATTTGATATCCAAAAGAATGTGGCATTTGTTGGAAGTTTGATCGAGGTGGCATCGGTGGAATAAAGTCGGGCAAGGTATACGGTGCGGATTGGCAATGCGGAATATCCATCTCGGCATAGGTAGGGTTCTGCAGTATATTCATCTGATATATACCTCGCATGCCTTGACGTAAATCTTCAGACCACAACCTATTCCTTTCCGCAAAAACAGCCATATTGGCATTGGCACAATGAACATCATAGGCCAAGGATTGAAACATGTCGTATGTGATGGTGTTTGGAAGTTGAGTTTGAGTTTGTTGGATGATGGAGGAGCAGTGAGTGGATTGAGAAACATGTGGAATAAATTTGAGGTCGTTGGCGGTTAGGGGTTCATAAAATCTATTCTTCTGCCCGGCCTAAGTGGTAAACTAGGACCTATAAGTGTTTCGTCAACCATAATCGATTATCATTTGGAAGCTCGGGAACACCTATCTGGCGACACAAGGAAGAAATAAAACATGGAAAAGGCATGTGACTGCCTGGTTTAGCAGTTGAGACAAATTCCTTGGCCCTTCTATACATTACCTTGCCTACATCCACAGGTATATCATTGACCATAGCCCAAGCAATACACAGATCCTCCTTACCAAAAGATGTAAAATGACGAGAAGGGTAAAGAGTCGAATCGATAAAACGTTTGATAGCTCTCATATCCCTTATACATTTTCCATAGGAAAACCTATTTTCATGCCAAATATAGTGGGATCTAACTCGTCTTCAAATTTGTCGAGACTATATGGTCAAAGTCCAGAGCTCATCTAGATTCCATACCGTATAATAATCCTCATTTTACGGTATATCGAGGATACCATATATAGCATTTATAAACTGGGATTAAACGGCACTTTATCTGGTTCTTAGGCATACTGAAGTTAACTCACCATTCTCTGTTGCATTATGAGTTGCTACCAGAGAATAAAATTCAGCCACTAAGGTTGTGTTAACTTCACCTGGCCTTAAACTAGCTAACTCCAACCAACCATCGCTTTCGAAAATCTCTTTCACCTCCCTTCCCAAATCCTTGAAATCTAAACCCCTCTCTATTGCAACTAAACATTTGTCCAAATTTATTTTTAAGGCATTTTTAGCGGCTCTAGACGCGGTTCTATCAAAACTAACGCTCAATTCTTCCTCTGTTAAATGCCGTGTCTCTATGACCGGGATTTGGGTAGGGATATGCGGCTTACGTTTTTTAGTGGCTTTTGATGATTCAGCCATTCTACGATAGTGACACAATAACAAAACAACCCAAAACAACACAAAACAACACAAATGAGTAACAAAATAGTTAAAATTAAATAAAAAGTTGAACAAAAAACGAAATTATCAAAATAAATGACTACAATGTTACCTTATAATGCTTAAAAGGTTGAAAAGTTGGCCGGAAAAGATGAATATCACCGGAGTGAAAGTCGAAGCTTTTCTTTGAAAATTTCTCCAATAAAATTGAAAATTTGAAGAGAGGAGAGGAAAATGAGAAGAGTGTAAGGATTGGGGTAGTTTTAATAGTAATTTTATATGATGATTTGAAGAAAAAAATTCGAGGGGGAAATGGGGATGAGGGGCGGCTGTTTGAAGAAGAAAAATGAAAGAGGAAGAAGAAGAAGAGGAGACCCCGTTTTTAGGTTTTTTAGTCTCCGGATCGATCCGGGGTTAGGTCGGATCGATCCGACAAAATTTTATTTTATTTTATTTTTTTTTATTTTAACTATAAAACTTAATAAAATCTTTATAATATTTCTGCTAATTTTTTTAAATAAAATCTTTTACAAGAATTTTTATAAAACTTTTAAATAATTTCATAAAGATCCTATTTATAAAATTTTCAAAAGTTGTATAAAATACTATAAATATTATAAAACTTATAGGGGTCCTAATTCCTCTATTTCTAAATCTTCCAGAGTTCTGATATAACGTTCTATCAACCTAACCTTAAGAAATGAGGCGTTCGAATTTTCTCTTTGATCTCCATCGGGATTTTCGGATAACCACCTAATCGTTCCCTTCTTAACAACATTTAAACACTCATCCTGAGATTTGGTTGTGTTTTCTCCGCATTTCCCATCATGCTCACTTTTTCCGCAGATTCTGCATCTTCTTAAAAACTTTGCCCTTCTCTTTATCGAACTTCTCGATTTTCCATTACACATTTCTTTCAATCTGATCTCTCTCAGCAATTGCTTGTTTTTCTCAAAAACTAAAGCTTCTATAGCAAATGCGACATCTTTATCAAGGCCTGACTTCAAAAGTAAAATAAAAACTCATATTCTATCTAAAAAAGACATCCAGTTCTTTTACGTCTATCCGGTAAAAGACGAAACTAGTTCAAACATATAAAACACAGAAAAGTAGAAGAAAGATAGATAGCACCTGATATTCGGCTGATTTCAGGTTCTCTGCTTTTCAATTTGTTGATTTCTCTGCTTTTACTTTGTCGGGGGATCAGTTAGTAGCATTACTTCTCCCTTCAATGTGATTCCTTCTCCTTCCACAAATAACTTCACTCTGTGGCCATTGGCTATAAAAGTTGTATTTCCATCGATTAGTTCTACTGACTCTGCATTTGTAAACCCTTGTTACTTTAAATGGACTCCATCCATCTTGATTTAAGCTTTACCGGAAATAACTTTAAACGTGAATTGTACAAGAGCACTCGATCACCTACATGGAACTCACGACTATAGATTCTCTTATCGTGAAAAGATTTCGTATGCGTTCTTTGTAGATTCGGCGTTTTCATAAGAATCGAGACGAAATTCTTCTAGTTACATAATCAAGCAATCTATGATCACCGATGACCTTAGGATCGAAATTGTAAATCTAATAGCCTGAAGGCTCGGTGTTCTAACTCAATCGGGAGATGACAAGACTTACCAAAGTCTAGCTTATAGGGAGAACAACCAATTGGTGTTTTAAAAGTGTTCTATATGCCCATAATGCATCGTCTAATTTAAGCGCCTTGATTTTTACGATTTGAGTCCACTGTCTTTTCTACAATTCTTTTGATTTCTCTATTTGACACCTCTACCTGTCCACTGGTTTGCGGATGATAGGGTGTTCCTAGTTTATGTGTTACACCATATGTTTCAACTATCTTAGTAAATGGTCTATTGCAAAAATATGAACCTCTATCACTAATGATAGCCCTCGGAATGCCATATCTGGTAAATATATTCTTTTTAAGGAATCGTATGACAACTTTGGTATCATTAGTGGGAAGAGCTTCAGCTTCTACCCATTTCGAAACATAATCTACCATTACAAGAATAAATCTTTTTCCAAAAGATATAGGGAAACGTCCCATGAAATCTATACCCCAAACATCAAATAACTCACATTCTAAAATAGGTTGCATAGGCATTTCATGTTTTTTAGATATATTTCCCCATTTTTGACAAGACTCACAAGATTTAACATACTTATAAGCATCTCTATATAGTGTAGGCCAATAAAAACCACATTGTAAAACTTTAAAAGCAGTTTTCCAACCTCCATGATGACCTTACGCCTCACGATCATGACAAAATGATAAAACACTTAAAATTTCATTATCAGGCACACATTTTACGATTATCCCATCCGAACATTTACGGAAAAGGTGGTTCCTCCCGGTAATAAAATTTTAAGTCATAAAAGAACTTTTTTTCATTTGCCAAGTCCAATGAGACGGAATATAATCACAAAGTTAAGTAATTAATGATATCTCCAAACCAGGTGACATTTCCTTAGAAGGAATTCTATTCTTTATTAAGCTGCATGGTTGGAGGAATATCTATTCTAAACAGTTGTTCATCAGGAAATGAATCTTTAATTTCATTCCCTATTTCTTCATCATTTTCCATTCTACTTAGATGATCTGCTACTACATTCTCACTTCCTTTTTTATCTTTAATTTCAATATCGAATTCTTGAAGTAAGAGAATCCATCTAAGAAGACGAGGTTTAGCATCTTTCTTACTCAGTAAATACTTTAGGGCTGAATGGTCTGTGTAAATTATCACCTTAGAACCAACAATATACGATCAAAACTTATCTAAGGCAAAAATCACAGCCAATAGTTCTTTTTTCTGTAGTTGCGTAATTAAGTTGAGCTGCGTTCAATGTGTGAGATGCATAGTAGATAGCTTTGAGAATTTTGTTATACCTTTGACCTAAAACAGCTCCTACAGCTAAATCACTTGCATCACACATAATCTCAAACGGCAAACTCAATGCGGTGCTACTAGCAGCAGTGCGAGTCAACCTCGCTTAGTGGTCCGAAAGGCTTCCATACATTTACTATCAAAGTTAAAAGGTAATTCCTTTTCAAGTGAATGACTTAGAGGCTTTGCTATTTTTGAAAAATCAGCAATGAACCTTCTATAAAAACCTGCATGTCCGAGAAATCCTCTTAGAGTTCTTAAATTAACTGGTGGAGGTAATTTTTCAATTACTTCGACTTTAGCTTTATCAACTTCAATACCCTCTTCAGAGATTCTATGACCTAAAACTATTCCTTCTGATACCATTAGATGACACTTCCCCCAGTTTAAAACTAAATTGCTATCTTCACAGCGTTGTAACACTCGTTCTAAGTGTAACAAACAAACATCAAATGAATCTCCGTAAACACTAAAGTCATCCATAAAAATTTCTAAAAATTTCTCAACCATATCAGCAAATATAGCCATCATACACCTTTGAAACGTAGCTGGTGCATTACATAAACCAAACGGCATTCTTTTATAAGCAAAAGTTCCATAAGGACAAGTGAAAGTAGTTTTTCTCTATCTCTCCTTTGCAATGAAAATCAGTAAATATCCTGAATAACCATCTAAGAAACAGTAATACTTATGTCCACTTAAACGTTCCAACATCTGAACTATGAATGGAAGTGGATGATGATCTTTCTTAGTATGATCATTTAGTTTTCTAAAATCAATGCACATTCGATAACCTGTAATCTCTCTTGTCGGAATCCATTCATTCCTTTCATTCTCTTTCACTGTGAAACCTCCTTTCTTTGGTACCACTTGAGTTGGACTTACCCATTCACTATCTGATATGGGAAAAATTATCCCCATTTCTAATAGCTTAATGACCTCTTTCTTAACAATTAACTGCAAATTTGGATTGAGGCGGCGTTGCGGTTGAATACAAGGTTTAGCATCTTCCTTTAGAATTATCTTATGAACGCAAATCTCAGGGCTAATACCTTAAATATCGGCAACTGTCCATCCAAAAGCTTTCTTATGCTTTTTCAACATTCTAAGTAATTGATATTCCTGTTGCTCAGTTAAAGATGATGAAATAATAATTGGTAATAGATTATTAGTTTCAAGAAAAGCATATTTCAGATTTAAAGGTAACGGTTTCAATTCCAGATTCTTAGGTGGATCTTCCAGTGATGGTTTAAGAATTGGTCCTTCTAATTCTAATTCCAAATACTTATGCCATGATGGTTTAAAAGTAAAACTTCCTTTATCTAGAGAAAGGATTATCTCTTTCATTTCGGTGTCTTTCTCATCTTCCTTATAGATAGATAGAGTTAAACATTCTTCTAATCTGTCTTCAAAAGTTGGTGACTGATTATCATAGACAGAATGAATATCTTCTATAAAAGAACATGATTCTGGTGATCTGTATGGATGGTTCATAGCTTTGAAAATATTGAAAGTAACTTCATCTTCATTGACTCTCAGAATTAACTCTCCTTTCTGGACATCTATTAAAGTTCTTCCTGTAGCTAGAAATGGTCGACCTAAGATAAGTGGCGCTGAATATCCTTCTTCCATTTCCATAACTACAAAGTCTACTGGAAAATAGAACTTGTCTACTTTAACCAATATGTCCTTAATAATTCCTTTAGGGTATTTAATCGATCTATCTGCCATTTGCAGAGTCATTTCAGTTTTAGCAAGCTTTCCTATGCCTAGCTTTCTATAATCCTCATAAGACATGAGATTTATACTAGCTCCAAGATCACATAAGACTCTTAAACAGAAATCCTCCAATTTCACATAGAATGGTAAAACTTCCAGGATCTTTCAGTTTAGGTGGTAACTTATGCTGCAAAACTGCAGAACATTCTTCATTTAGGCATATATTCTCATATTCCTCTAATTTTTTCTTGTTTGACAGAATATCTTTCAGAAAATTTCCATAAGCAGGCATACTAATTAGAGCTTCGATAACAGGGATATTAACATGAATATGACGAAAAGTATCAAGGAAACGAGCAAACTTCTTATCAGTTTTAATCTTTTTAATTTGATCTTTAGGTGGGTAAGGTAAAGATTCTAAATCTATAACCTTTGATCCCAAAGTCATTTCTCTTTTCTTTTATCCTTAAACTTTTGAGTATTTCTTGATCGCCAAGTATCATGATCTTGAGTTTTTCTTTTAAAACATTCCTCGAATCAATTTCTACTTGATTCCTTGATTCTTCTTGTTTCTCCGCCTTGTTTTCATTATCCTCTATTCTAACATGTTCCTTGAATAAATTCCTTAAATCTTTATCCATGGGGTCTTTCAAAATCCTAGGGATTTTTACCCATTTTTCACCTTCATTCTCAGGTTCCAAACTTCTATTCCTTTTCAAGAAATTCTCTATAATTTCTTTTTCCTCTTCAGTGAATTCAAGTTCCTCTTTTGTTTCATCATTTTTTCCATCTAAATCATCTTCTACTTCATTATTTCCGAAGTTTTCTACTCCATTACTACCACAGAGTTTTCTACTTCTCGTAATCTACAACATTTACCTCTCTCGGATTCCTTTCAAGTATTGCTTGGTAATCCTCCCGGAGGTCTCTTGTTATTACGTTCACCTTCCCTACTCAAATGATCTTCCATATTCCTCAATGAGGCTTCTATCGTTCTCATTCTCGGTATCATGTCCACTCATAGATGTTTTTATTGTACTCATATCTTTAGTGACTGTACCAATAGAAGTCATCATTGTTTCCATATTCTTGGCTTGAGTAGACACTACACCCATCATATTTTCCATTAGTTTTACCCATTTTTCAACCCCTTCTGGAGGTTGAGTTGAACTTTGAGTTACTGGTATACTTTGAGTGGTATGTTGAGGATAGGATCTAGGTAATGATTGTAAATTTCGATTAGATGTATTCTCTTGATAAACTTGATTATTAGACGAATTCCTATATCGAATCGGATATGGCGGTTGTCCTTGCTTACTAGGGTTTTAGGACCATCGAAAAGTTGGGTGATCTCTTCTAATAGCATTAAACGAGTTTGAGTATGCATTGTTCAAATTCTATCTTTCTCACAAGAAAACTCACCTCCTCTCTTGAATATCCTGTCGGTTCTTTAATCCCTAATGGCATATTATCCCGATTTGAGTATTCGATTGGTGTGTACTATTTTACGAGCTTTGGTTTTGTTTGATTGTAGGCCATCAAATTTCCTACTTAAATTTTCTAAATGTGCTAGAACTTCCGTATTAGATGTACATTCTCCTGCAAAAGCTACTTTTCTGGTGCTAGAACTGGTTTCCCACATTCTGTTATTTTTGGAAATCTTTTCTATAGCATCGTAAACTATTTGTGCTTCACTCATCATTAAAGAACCACCACATGCATGATCAACATCTCAGACGTGAATCTTTTCTTAATTTACTGACGAGAAAAGTTGAATTTGCATATCTAAGGAATAACCATGATCGGGACAAGCTCTTAACAATTTTTAAATCTTTCCAGGCATTCCCAAGCGCTTCTTCGATCCTTGTCTAAAGTTAGCAACCTCGACTTTTAATTCCAAATTTCGCCCAGAGTGAAATATTGTTTGTAAATTCAGTTTGAATATCCTCCCAACTTGTAAGTGAATGATGTGGAAGAGACATAAACCAATCTTGGGCTCGTCCTTTTAAAGAAAAAGGAAACATAGTCATCCTCGTTAGTTCCTTATGAGCACCTTGACTTTTGGCTGTATTGCACAGTTCTTCAAAAAGATAGAGATGATGATGTGGATCTTCATCATCCTCTCCTAGGAATTGGGCTCTTGTGTCAATTAAACCAAAAAGATGAGATTTAATTTTGAAATTGTTTGCTCCTTCATTGGGTAAAAGTATGGGATTATTAGTCTGGTTCCTTCTTATGGTTTGATCACAGATAGGTCTCGGGTTTGGTGGGTTATTACGATTGTTCTGGTTCCGATTCTGATTATTTCTATTATTATTATTTTGATTATTATTAGGGTTAACAGGGTGTTGTCCATGCCCTAGAGCATGTTCTAGCCCTTGTTCAGGTGTTTCATCACTGATTTCGGCCATTCTCGTATTTTTGTTTGAAGATGATTCGTCAGGATTTCCCTGACTAGTATGACCACGTTTACTCTCTACTCTTAACTGCCTTTCGTAAGTGTTTATGTCAGGCTTATAAGGAGTGAGCGGGGCCTTACCACTTCTAGTCATTAACTAACGAAAAATAAAAATACACGACTTTTGTAAAAGAAGAAAATTGGTAACTAAAAGAAAGTAGATACCAACTAAAAATAAAATAGAAATGAGATAAGAAAAAGTGTTGACTTATTCTCGAGAATTTTGAGCTAATACAAGTAGTAACCATAGACACAAAAAAAGAAATTAGCGACGTATCCCCGGCAACGGCGCCAGAAAGCTGACGGACCTTTTCTAGGCTATATAGATCCTAACCGGCAGTATACCGGGTCAAACTGTAGTGCTAGTATGGTGAGTCAGAGTGTCGAATCCTCAGGGAAACGTGGTGATTCTTTTAAGTGTGGTTAAACACCAAAGAGCTGTTATTAACTCGATCTAAACCACAATTTTAAATCACAGATTACTACTATTCTACTTAACATAAAATAAATGCGTAATTTAAAAGTTATTCTAATATAATATATATAGATATATAAATATATATATAGATATACATAGATTGCAAAATATATATATATAGATATAAATATATAGATACCAATATATTATTAGAGAACTAGACAGATAATTTTATAGAACTAGCCAAAGTTTATATAATTGATTTATACGATCTTTTCTAGTAAACGGAATGTGCTCGATCTTTCCTTCTATATTAGGTCCAATTGAGTAAATGAAACGGTGCACTCCTGAGGTTAACAATTCCTCCTCACACGAGCGTATGAAATTGTCATATGTCATTGTCATCAGTTTAATCTCCACAACTGCCCCATGCTAATCTCAGTTAGTCAGACAGGGGTACCGAGTACAAATCTACCCCGGATAAAAGAGGTTATTCCGTTTGTCAGACGGCCGATGTTATTCAAAAGGCTCCGGTTGTCAGGCGGATCGATTTAACTTTCCGGTGTTAGTTTCAATTAACCCTTTGATTTTAACATTATTATGATCTCGAGTACAATTTTAATAAGATTCATCTTTCCCAAGACAAATCTGGCCCCGGGTAGGAAATAGGATTCCGTTGTCACGCTTTTCAGACGACCAATTTTACCCTCCGGTTTTTCTATCTTTTATCTCATATCCTAACTTCTCTGGTCAGTTCATCGTTAGGTTATATGGTGCGATTCATCTTGGTTAATTACGTCAATCCGAATATTATCAATACGTTGCAAAATAGAAAAAGATTCAATTAACTCAATTTTAGTCAATTTTAATTAGACAAAGATTCCTTTACCGAAAAGATCGAAATAAAACGATTACATAACTTTGGCTAGTTATTAGATTTAGCCTAATAACATTATAAAAAGATAAAACAAACATAACAAACATAAATACTTTAGAAATTTTACCCGATTACAAGCTCATTGAATCGAGAGGTTGTATTCTTCCGACATTACAACAACTTTAACAACATTGATCTTCCGATAATTTCTCGAGCATTACAACGATACTTATTACTACTTTATTTATGGCATAAGGCCTATATACATACTACTACTAATTAAAAGAGGTTTTGAAGATATATTGGTACTCCTCTTATGTCTCGCAAACTCGCTTCTACTATATAGCGAGAATTTTCCAAGCCGGATCGATCCGGGATCAAGGTCGGATCGATCCGGGAATAAAAAATATTATCTCCTAGATTATTCTCTGCAGGATCACATCTTGGTAATCATTATGTTTCCTCGGTTCGATCCGAGGTTAATCCGGATTGATCCGGTAGTTAATTTTCACATCTTGGTCTCGAAACTTGATAAAATCATATCTTGAGATCTGGGTCTCCGAATGTCATAATTCAAGAAGCGTTGGAAAGCTCTTGAAAAAATCTATAACTTCTATGAAGGGCTCTTCTTCAGAAAATGCCTTTTTGATGGGCCATTTGTTCGTCGAAAATATAATTCGATAATGGTATCACGAACCGTTGATCCACTTGAACTTTAAATGTCGAGGCACTTCCTTACTCTCTTCAAAAGATATGATTTTACTTCAAAAAGTGTCGTCACTCGGGGTCTTGGTTTACCTAAAAATCTGCAATAAAATACCAAAAAATACCCACGTAAATCTGACACGACACTCCGGTTATTAAACCGGTAAAAAATTTATATCTTTTTATTACTTTTACTAGATTTTTATAGTATTTAGATTTATTCATTACTATTAATAATTTATAAGATTATCGTTATAATTTCTTATATTTTATATAAAAAGAGTTAATAAAATATATAAAACATCGTAATTTTTATCATATAAATGTTATACATCAGGTCGCTGCTGTTGACGTCGCCCAAAAGGTCAAAGATGATTTGTTGGACGGGTTTGACCAGGGTTTCTATCATGCATCGAGGTGCCTTAAAGCATTTTGTGAGGATGCCCCAGATCTTGAGACCTTGCAGGACTGGCTAATAATGGATCAGGATGACCCTGAGCTGAGAGTATTCCACCCCGATCTTCCTTACACCGCTGTTCAACTTGAAGATTTTCGAGTCGAAATCTTGAAGAACGGTAAGCCTCTTTGGGATCCTCCGGCAGTCAACAAGAAAAATCTTCACGCTATGATGTTAGAGATGGAGAAAGAAGCTCTTGAGTTTGCTGCAAAGGAAGCAGAGGCCGCTACTGCTGCTGCGGGAGCGGTTGCTACTAGTGTCGGAGAGGACAAGAGTCCTGAGGAAGAGTGCGATCAATTTTTGAATTTGACTGGGCCTCATACCGAAACTCCTCCTTTAGATAAACAAGCTTGACTCGTTATTCTTTGGCTTTTGCTGTAATTTTGCACTTTTTATTTCTCTTTTTTGTAGTAATTTGACATTGACAGTGGCCACTATTTGATTTTCATTTATTGGACAAGTTTGTTTGCTTCACCAAGGTGTGTATCTATGCGGGCCCCTCATTTTGGTTGGATCGTTAGGTCGTTTGCTCGGAGTCGCCAAAATGAATAGTTCCATTTTATTTCACTACTTGAAATGTTTTGATTTTGCGGCCACCTACTTTTGGTGAAGTCGAAGTCGTTTAGAGTGTGGAGCTCACTAAAATAACTGAGGTAGGAATTAAACCTGTTACTGGATTTGGGTCCTCTTAAAAAAATCCAGTGTGTGTCCCCCGTCTTTCAATGAAGGTCGCCTCTGAGCTTGGTTGAAATAAATGTGGAATTCGGACCGCTTGTTGTTTGTTTTAAAAATTCACGTCTGTGACCCCCTTGTTTGGAGTGAAGTTGCATACGTGGTCCAAATAAAACAAGTAATTTGCTTTGTTGTACCTGGTTGATAGGCCGTCTAGTCATCTGGTTGGATCCAAAAATCCAATGTGCCCCCTGTTTTGAGGGAGAAAGAAGGCTTTGTACTTAGATCCGGCTCGAAACAGTGGGCTTTGCGAGATCTGTTTACTTTAAAATTCCGATATGGCCCCCTACTCTGTGTGTGTCTGATTCTTATTTGAAGCGGGTACATGCACTGCAGTTTCGGGATTAACCCATTTTGGAGTTTGACGGTTCAGCTTCTTCTGGCACGTCTTGTCATAAAGCTGTGTTGGCCAACTGTTATTATGTTCATGTTGCTGACACTTCGGAAGCCGTGCTCATAATGGAGATGGTTCTGGTAACTGTTCCTGCATTAATGCCTTTTCGAATTTTGAAATCTAAACAGGCATTTCGCCCTGGCCGTCCGATCAGGTTTGTCTCCTCTGTCGGATCATTTACTTTGTGCTATAAAAGGTGGGATTTTGCTCTTCTCTCGAGAATCCCTGTTCTGGTTCTTCTTCTTCCTTAAGTTCCTTTCCGAATATTTGCTTTATTACTGCAATGTCTAATTTCGGTGATTCTCCCTTCTTTCAAACAGCCTCTCCGTTAGACATTGCTAATTTTTTCTCCATCTTCAATGAGCTTCCCTTGATGTCTGAGAGGGGTTTGAACCTTCGCAAAATTAGCTTTGCTCAGCATAACCGTGTCACTGATTTGGGTTGGTCTGGGGTTCTGAGGGCACCTCGGGGGTATATAACTCAACTATGGTGCGGGAATTCTATTCCGCACTATCCGTGATGGTTTTGACTGATATTGCCCCTACAGTGGATCCCCTCAGAGGGGCTTATGTTGCCCTTTTTCCTGAGGTCATCAATGAGTTCTTCAAATTCCCTGCCCCTCCTTCCTACGAGCATTTCGAGACGGTTTGGGGTCTTGGCGATGGGTTAAGGAGACGTATCTATGAGGCCGCCGCTCTTTGACGCTTGATTCCTGGTGAGTGGGATCTGTTGCCAGAGGGCCATGCTTATGAGATGTCTCAAGCTAACCGGGAATGGAAAATATTTATCAACTCCCGTGATTTTCCTTCGTTTGATTATGTGGAAATTTCAGAAGCCGAGTCGCACCTGCTTTATGCGATCCTGGTGGGAAGGGATGGAGGTAGCATCGATTGGGGGTGGCTGATATATCGTGAAATAATTACATTTGCTGCCAAACAGACCTATATGGGCTCATCCCTTTCCCAAGGTTGATTTCCCACTTGTGCACCAACGCCCTCGGGATGCCTATATCTCATAACGATGTTTTGGTTCCACACCGCACGAACGTCGAGCTCGAACGTATCGATTTAGACTCGTCAACAGATTACGACGCTGATTGGGCTTAGATTTTTTTTGTCTTGTAAATAATCGGCCTTGTCGGTCTTTGCTTTGCAATAAAATTTTTCTTTCTGTGATGTGCTTGCTTCAATTTATGTAATGGGCTCGAATATGGTTAGTGCGTCCCCCTTGTACTTGAGTGAGGAGAGAGTGAATTAGCTGGGGTCGGCAAGCTTTGTCAGACCTAGTGGAGTTTATTCGGTTTATCGGAGATCGTGAAGTGTTATGACCCTTGGCGTAACCGATGCATTGATGATTGTTTCTTTCGAAGCGTCGGCTTTGCTAATGCTAGGGTTGGCATCTGTATTTGAACGTGTGTGACTCCTTAGCTTCCCGCCTTTTGATATTCTGAGTCTATAAAAGGGAGGCTTTCTCCTTCTTCTTCCTTTACAGACTTCTCAATTTTTCCTCCTCATAAAAAAAATCTCAAACTTTCTGCATTATCCTCCTATTATGTCTTCCTCTGAGTTCTCAAACTTTCGCGACCCTCTTTGTCTTTGAGGATGTAGGTCCCTTTCTTGACTATTCTCGATACTTGCCAAGGGCCCTCCCAATTCTCGGCCAACTTTCCATTGTCGGTCTTTTGGCCTGTCGCTTGTCTTTTTCGAAGGATGAAATCGCCGACCGCGAAGGAATGATTCCGGATGCGTTGGTCATGATATCTTTTTGGTGCTTGTTTGTAATTAACTAGCTGAGCCCGGGCCTTTAGGCATTTTTCTTCGGCTAGATCCAGCTCGATTTTACAATTAGCCACGTTGTCGCCCTCGTCGAAGTGGGAGACCCTGATGCTTGCCAGTGCCATTTCCACTGCTGCCATTACTTCCGACCCATATGTCAGTGCGAACGGGGTTTCCTCTGTTGTTACCTTTCTGGTTGTCCGGAGTGCCCAGAGGGCTTCTGGTAGGTAGTCTACCCATTTGCTGGCCTTTTTGTCCAGGCTTTTCTTTAATATTTTTAACACTTGCTTATTTTCATTTTCCGCCTGACCGTTTCCTTTAGGGTAGCATACTGAAGATTGCCAATGTTTGAAATTATGCTCTTTGCAAAACTCATCGAATTTATCCCTGAATTGTGGGCCGTGATTGGATATAATGGCCCGCGGCACCCCAAACCGAGTCCAAACCTGATCCAATATATATTATATCATTGGTGCAGATTTTCAGGAGCGCTTTTGCCTCGATCGACTTTGTAAAATAGTACACGGCGACGACCACATATTCGCACTTCGATCTGCCTTTTTTGAACGGACCAATGAGGTCGATTGCCCACATGTCGAAAGGCCACGTGGCAACAACAATGCTTTGTTCCACCGAGGGCAGCCTGGGTATGGTGGCGAAGCGTTGGTATTTATTGCAGCTTTTAGCGTATCTCCATCGAGCCCGCCTTGAATAATCCTCCCTTCACCGGATTATTTCCGATGTAATCATAAAAAACTAATTTTTCAGGAATTTTCGACCAGGCT
Source organism: Gentiana macrophylla (assembly GCA_026214975.1). NCBI lineage: Eukaryota > Viridiplantae > Streptophyta > Magnoliopsida > Gentianales > Gentianaceae > Gentiana > Gentiana macrophylla. Next base: position 55,828,942 of record CM047809.1, read on the forward strand.
TCTGCTAAACTTTGATTTTCTGCCATCCTCGTACTAACTCTTCGATATATATCTTGCTGAAAGTATCCCTGATCCCACTGGTAACGAGTGGGCCCAAATAATTCAAACGGAGTAGTTACGGAACCATACCACATAGTTCCAGCAACAACAAAAGCTGCAAAAAAGATAGCAGCTATACTACTGGAAAGTACGGTTTCAATCTTTCGGCGTATTCTTCCAGCTTCGGCCAATAGTAACATGCTAATAATGCTTTTTGGGCCAGAGTACGGCTGGAGGGGTGGCCGCCGCATACACTCTCATGCAGCTCTGCTACTAGCCCTTGTACCTCCTCGGGCCGTACACACCGCTGCAACGGCTTAGAGAATGACCGTCTGTATAGAACTCCATTTAGGATTTTATAACGCGCTGCTCTCTTCCTTAGGGCTTGAGCTTCTTTAACATCTTCTGGCAAGATTCCATTCTCTATGTATGTTTTGATCTCATCAATCCAGGATGGAGTCGATGGCTGAATGTCCATGATATCAGCTCGGCAAACAGCCGGCTCCTCCAAGTATTTGAACACGATTGTAGGGTCGCTGAACTCGTCTTTGGATATCAGTTTGGACAAGTATTCTAACCGTTCGTTCCGCTCCCGCTGTATGCTCTGGAATTTGCAATATCTGAAGCCGCTTCTTAGTTTCTTGACAAGGTTGAGGTACTTTTTTAGCACTTCATCCCTTGCCTCAAACACGCCATTAATTTGGCATACTACCACCTTTGAATCGCAGAATACCTCTAAGTTTTTTACGTTTATAGATTTGGCTAACTCCAGTCTGGCGATGACTGCCTCATATTCGGCCTGATTGTTGGAGGCGGTGAAGTTGAACTTAAAGGTCTTCTTGGTTTCTTCGGATGAGCCTGGATCTAATAGTATTATCCCAGCTCCATAACCATTTCGCTCGCGCCCCGTCGACATACATCCGCCGCCAGAGGGTCGGTCGGTTCGGCTCGACCTCGGCTGGGGTGTCCGGCTTGTCAACGATCGGAGAACTAGGCTTCTGGCGGGTCCTTCCTCATTGAAGCTTGTTTCGACTATGAAGTCCACTAGAGCACGTGCCTTGATAGCTTTCATGGGTTCAGATCGAATGTCGAATTCGACCAACTCTATGGCCCATGTGAAGATTCACCCGAGAGGTCCGGCTTATGTAGCAAAGCGCCGTAGAGGACTATTGGTTAAGACCACGATTGTGTATGAAGAAAAATAAGCCCTAAGTTTTAGATGCAAAGCAACAATGAGCGAGTAAGCTAATTTTTTTACATTAAGATAACGGCTCTCAACGGGATTGAGAGCCTTGGAAACATAATAAACGGGCTTTTGGAGGGTCCCATCCTCCTTGACAAGAACAGTGGCAACGGCCCGGTCCGAACAGGTACAAAAAGAGCTCATCTTCTAGGATCGGACTGACTAACAGCGGAGGGCTTGCCAACTTATTTCCCTTGAGGATCTTGAAAAACGGGAGGCACTTGTAGGCGGATCTGGAGATGAATCTTCCTAGTGCGATAATTCTTCCATTTAACCTTTGGACTTCCTTCACGCATGTTGGTTCTTTCATGTTGGCTAGGGCCTGTATTTTTTCCGGGTTCGCCTCTATTCCCCTTTGAGTTACCATGAAACCTAGGAATTTCCCGGCTTGGACTCCAAAAGTACATTTGGCGGGGTTCAGTTTCATTGAATGTATCTTTACATTGGTGAAAGTTTCTTGCAGGTCGGCCAGGTGGTCAGTCCGGGCGGACTTAACGACCATGTCGTCTATATAAGCCTCCACATTCTTCCCGATCTGAGAACCACTACCCCCCCACTTAGACTTTGATCGTCCCGAACAAAGCATCAATAAGTCATTCCCCAAGACAACATTTCCCGTGGTCAAATCATACTTATGCAAGAAACTCGTGTCAACCCATACCATTCATGCTCATAAGGTATCCATTATTCACTACTCGCTATGAATCGAAGTGATGTGTGCATGTGCATTTGATTTTATCTATTCGTGGCAAGATTAAAGTTTATGCTAACTTCGCAATCTCAACCTACCAACATCAGTATTCCCACTTCTTAAGCCTCGCAATGGTTAAAGACATGGTGCAATAAGCAAGAGCGTCATCGATAAGGTTTTTGGACTTGGAGACCGAGAAAAATACTTGAAGCCTCTTAAAAATTGAATTTTTTCTCACATTTTCATATTTTCAAGCATTAACACATCTCAAGAAAGAAACTTGCTTTAAAAGTAAATTATGCATTGCAAGAATCACCCTTCACGGATTGGTCAATATCATGAATATTACCACAAGCGCGAGGCTACTTTGGTAATGTTACTACAAGCCCAGTGTTTAACGTTTTCAAAACACAGATTATTCTCAAGCTTATTACTCCGCTTTGATGGCCAGAAGATAGGAATACATCAGCAGATAAAATATCGACACTAAGTCTACATAACCAATCATCTACGCAATGTACACATAATTCTTCAGTTATTATAATTTGCACGGTAAAACTCGATTCAAAGATTGAGTAATCGAATAATAAATAACTACTTGCAACAATCGGCATGAATATCCTTAAATTTACATTCACGTAAGTATAAAATGATCACATAGTCATGCAACTTGGTTCCTTTCCTATCAATTCTTAGCTAGGAATTCACAATTCTAAGGGTATGAGATAAATAATATGGCATTTATTCAATTTTTTCATTTTTTCACCGTTTCATTCAATTTTAAATTATAACATATCATAGCTAAGTCTCCTACCCCCCACTTAAACATGGCATTGTCCCCAATGACAAATAAAAATGAGAATTTAAGAAAAAGACTTAGATCTGGAAACGGCTCTCAAGTAGATGCAGAACATCGGAGTAGTCCAAGCACGTCGTGGAGAAGCAAGTGAAAACCTGTTTAAGCAAACCAAACAGAAACTCCACGAAACTGTTAATAACATGTCAATGGAAGTTATAAAATAATGTAGCAGTAATTAGATATAAAATATCCAAAAACAGATTAAGCCACTTTATTCCATACAACCAATGACAAGGAAAACCAAAGAGTTAAAACGCCTCGTTCAGACACGAATTCTAAAAAATATATATAGACTCAAAAGGAAAAATACTAAATAGAAAGAAAAATAAACAATCAACTAAAGATGGTAGTCTTCATCTATAACCTCCACCGCTTAAATATTCTGAAAACCGGGTGGAGAAGATGAAGATCAAAGAGCATTACCCCATGTTGGAGAACACGAGGTTTACCGGATTGATAAGGTATTTAATCCAGCGTAAAAGAGAAACTTGGTAAGGTATAACAGATTGAATGTGACCTATCGGCTAAAGATAAAATCAGATACTTAGCGCATAAACTTCTCGCTTGGATTGGATATCATCAACTTAGGGAGATGTAGCTTCTCCTCGAAATTACTAATAACCCAATGTAGCACGTAAAAGTCATAACCGTCATCAACAAGGTCGGATCGGTGTGATAGCTTAGAACAAAACTTATTATCTATATGCCGGAAAAGGCATAAAAGTGTGAAATTCAAAACTTCCGGTAGAAAGATAAGTTGTATTTTGATCGAACCAAAAACTTTAAAATCGAGCTAGGGTCAGAGCTACACTTACCCCAGCTAGGATCATAAAAATCAAAATGATAAAAGATAATCATTAAAACTTAGCAATATTTCAAATTCCGCAACACAAAGGTATTTTGTAAACAAAATGGAGGTTAAGAGTATGATGGGTTTAGAAAAAGATATACATAAGGATGGTAAGAAAAGATAAAGGGTGGGTAAAAAATTGTGTTTTGGGTGGGTATTGTTTAAGGGATTGGGTAGGGTGGGAGAGAGAAATAGATGGAAAGAAAGAGAGGGAATGAAAGAATGGTTAGAAATGTGGACTGTGAGGCAGATTGGTGAGAGAATAGAAAGGTTGAAGGGTGAAAAGGAACAAAGGAAAGGATAAGGATAGTTGCAGAACGAATTGCACACAACTTTGGATTTTCACTTGGATCGCCATTCTAAAAAGTATTGGAAGTTGACCAAAAAGCGTTCTTGTTCGCACCAATCACTCTCTGTTACATTTTCAGTAATTCTCAAGTTCTCTTAATGCTTCCATCTTAAGGTTGATTGCTAAATTTCCTTTTCTTTAGCAATTTCTCGACTCTCCTATGGAACTCTAATTCACGTGGCCTATATTGAGTAAAAAAGTTCTGCACATCCTTAGCCTAATGGCCATTGGAACACGGAAAAATAAAAAACCTCAACATATGTCACGTTACTCTTATTTGACTCAAAGAAAACAAAACCTAAAAACTGGGTTTTAAAAAAGTAGTTCTGAGTTTAAAGTCCTCAGCTCGACTTTCCAAAAATTATCCTTGTCAGTTATCCTTCTTGGATCGCTAGATGTTGACCCCTTGAGCACTCTATGAGGTGGGCTCGTTGCTTTTGCGGATTAATATCCTTCCCTTGGTTGTGAGACCTAGGAAACGATATTTATCCATACCATTTATACAAAGCTCTTACCTCGGCTCTCGTTTTAGGAATTAGTGAATTTTAAGAAGATTTAGTCCTAGGGACCCATTTTAATCATATCCTCTATAATGCTACTTCATTATGCTCTCTCAAAATTCAACGTCTTCTTTAGATTGTGAATGCTTAAACTACACAAATTGTTGCTTCCATGGCCAGTTGAAGCAATCTCATGCATAGGACAATGAGATTTTGACAGAACTACGAGGAACTCTTTATTCACTGCTTCCTTCAACTACTACATGTTTCCTTACACCCTCTAGATGAGGCAGATTTGGGGCAGAACCTTCCACACTAATAAATTTAATCTTACAAACCAACTCCGGGCTAAGATTCATACTCAGGTTCATGTAAAGACTAACTTATGTTCAAAAAAAAAACAAAAGATAGTAAAACATAAGCAAAAAAGGTAGTACCTTGCCTTCAACATTGTACCACGAATAATTCGAACCTTTTAATATTTATTTTCTCGGAGCCATCTTGGTGTTTTAAAGGTGTTGCTTCCATTGCTTTTCCCATCGTAGATTCGTAGCTCCAAATGTTGCTAGGTTATTTTCTCAGCGCCCGTGAAAAATTACTGACTCGGATTATTGTTTCCTGGTTTTCGCAAAGCGGAAGAAAAACAAACGGACGTCAGATCGATTTTAACATGGTTTCCCATGTCGCTATCGACTCTACGGATTAAAACACTGAGATAAACAGACACGCGAAATTCCATAAAACAAAACCAGGCTCATTTGGCGTAGAGGCGATCTCGCTGAACGAAACCAATTGCTCCAGATTCTCGGAATTTTTATACTGAGCGAGACAACCGAGAGGACTCAAAAATATAAAAGCAGACTCTAAAGCAGAAAACTTCGACATGAATAAAAACTATTTATATATAAAATTGACCGTTGGTTCCCGGCAACGGCGCCAAAAACTTTGTGACATAGATCAAGTGATAATAAAATACTTGACCACCATAAACCAATACTAGCAAGAGGACTAGGTCCATCGTAGTATAGCTATAGCGAATCAAGGTCGATCCCACATGGAACCAATTGTGGATCATTTATATACAAACAATTAATCATTCATGTCAAGGACATAAAGCGGTCTACGACCAACAGAAAACAAGAAAGGTAAAGGACACGACTCGACACAACACAAATAAAGACACGTAATTAATCTCCCCAATCATTTGATTATCGTCTGGATTTAGAGATTCTATATAATTAAGCTAGACTAGACAACTATTAATCCGATTCGTATTTCTTTTATATTGGCTACGGGAGTCATCCCCTAAACTAGATCTAGCTCCGGGTAGGCCATCTAGATCACTATGCTACATCACGTGACTTCGCTTTTTCGGCCTCCATCTCATATGACTCGCACGCTTACAAAACTAGGGATGCCGATATTAACCGTATTCCTCACCTAGGCAACATTCCTGTGATTAGGCGTACTTCCTAAGCGATCGCATCAGTCTCCGTCCCATTAACACTAACTTTTTAGGTATCATGTTAATCTACGATGTACGTATAACTAGGTGTCCACAATTCCCAAATACGTAAGCAGATCTAGATCTCATTGAAAGTCCCGGAAGATCAATTCATGAGCCGACCTAGAGTCCTATATTGGTATTTCCTAATAATATGCTAATTAAAGCAGACGAGCAACGTAGCCGTAGCCATACCTACTAAGATAAGAAATTCTAGGTGGACAATCACACCATAAAGACGTGGCTAGATTGACTCGGTGAAAAACTAAATCTTAGCGTTTCTCTATACTTATCGGATAAAATAGAAGTTCATAAAGCAATTATATAGATCTACTAAAAACACAATTTGTCGATCATACCAAAGTCATCTATAGGTCACCGGATGCCAGATCGGGCGTGTGGACCCTTATAGACAAGGAATCCCCACGCCTCATATCGTATCCTTAGATTTACATCGTTCGGTGAAGAACGAACAACCTCAAACAATAAAAATAATTGGGGCTTAATTACAAAGAACTAAGAACAAATAAATACAAGAACTTACATTATTGCGTAACTTGCATAAAACTCGCTCTAAGAAAAAGCGAGAACTTTATTATAATTCAAGAGAAGTGTCTAAGGTGTATATAGTGTATGGCGTGTATGACATGCCTTTATTTATAGGGGTTCAAGCTAATTAAGAGATATACGTCAAAATATCAAAACAAATAAGAGATAACTCTCGGCCGATCAAAAAATAAAAATGTGCACCCCCATTGGTGCGTCCCCCTATTGGCGCCAACTTTTGTCATGCTTTACTCCTCTTTTCGTGCTTATCCGATCTTTATCTTGAATTTCCTTTGATTTATCTTGAGATTTAATTTTTCCATTTGCATTTATCCTCCAAAATTTATCTCAATCTACAAAATAAATATTTATCTCAAAGTAAATAATAAAATAAAAACGGATAAATACCAAATTATATAAAAAAAATGGATAAATACCAAATTATATTTTATAAATCACATAACATTAAATAATCAATATAAACTTGCGATTCATTATAAAATATATATTATTAATCTCGATTTAAGGTCAACGTTGATGACTTTTACGGGTATAATTTGACCGTCATCAGAACCAAAGACTTTGTTGACCATCCTCTGGTAAGTCGACCCAGCGTTTTTCACCCAAACGGCATCATTTCATAATAGTACATTCCGCCCGCCGCTCGGAAAGCAGTCAATTCTTTCTCTTTATCAGGCATCATCACTTGGTGGTACCCGGAGTATGCATCCAAAAAACTTAGCACTTTGAAGCCGGCTATTCAGTCAACCATTATGTCGATCCTAGGTAGCTCATAAGGATCTTTCGGGCAGGCCTTGTTCAGATCGGTAAAGTCAACGCACATGCGCCATTTTCCATTATGTTTCTTGACCATCACCATGTTGGCCAGCCAGGTCGGGTATTGAAGCTCTCGGATAATTCTGGCCTCGATCAGCTTGCTCACTTTGATTTTTATCGCTTCCTCTTTTTCTTTGGAGAATTGGCGGGATCTTTGCTATATAGGCTTGAAGTGAGAATCCACATTCAGATGGTGTAGCGCGATTTCGGGCTCCACGCTTCTCATGTCTGTGACAACCCATGCGAAAGCGTCCAAGTTTTCCTATAAGAGTAAGATCAAATTCTCCCTTTCGTTTTCTCCCATTTGTCCACCAATTTTTACCTTTTGGTCAGGATATTTTTCGTTGATAACGATTTCAATCAGCTCATCTTCGGCGGTGAAATCTGATTCATCCCTGACCTGGAGGGTGTCGCAAATGTCTGTCTTGGGTCCGACAGGCACGGTCTCTTCCGGGGGGCACGGCTCGTTTCGAGCTTTCGTTACCCCGATTGTGTCCACATGAGCCCTTCTGGAAGCTGACTCAGACGCTTTGCCCTGGGGCCTCTTGCCTGAGCCTCTTGCAGGATAATCGCTGCGATTTGTCGTCACATGGTTTAGTAGAGTTTGAGGTTGGCTGACGGCTAATCCGATTCCATTGTCCGTATAAAATTTTGCCCTCTAGTGGGGAATCGAAACGACCATCTGGAACTTTCTTTGTGACGGGATTCCCAGGATTGCCGTAAGTGGGAGTTTAGATCGACCACCAAGAAATCGATTTTCTCCTTGCGGTATGGCGGGTGGTCACCAATTTCTACCTCCAAGTCGATGACGCCTAACACTGTCACTTTATCGTTAGAGAATCCCTCCAACATTCCTAAATAAGGCTTCAGCCTAGACATTCCAATCTTCAACTGTTTCAGGGTTTCCAGGTAGATGATGTCTCGAGCGGCCCCAATGTCAAGGAGTACTCGATTGACACCAAAATCGTTTATTCCGACATGTACCACTATCGGCAGCTCCATTGCCCCGGGAGGGCCCGCCAGCTCACTGCGAGTGAACGTGATTGCTTGCTCGTCCGGAGCCAGAACGATTGGTTTTTCCCTTCCCCTGACATTGATCGCGTTCATTTGACTTTTGATTAGATGGTTGCTAGGGAACATCTCAATGATTACCTTGATTTCTTTTCGGTATCTTCGAGGATCCCATCGTCCCTGTTTCCGCCACCGTGTTTCTTATATTTGTCTAACTCTCCATTCCTGATCATCGTATCGATGATTTTCCTCAGGGTGAAACATTCGTTAGTGAGGTGACCATGATCTTCGTGAAAATCACAGTACCTTGTTTCGTCCCTTGTTCCAGGGTCGGACCTCAAAGGTCTGGGCCGCTCCACCTTGTCCCGGATCTCATGCAGTATTTCAGACAGGCTTGCATTGATGGGAACGAACCCGGATTCATCAAATTTAAACGGCTTTTGAACCTCCCTATCTCGATCCTTTCCTCTCCTTCGATCATCATTCAGCTCCTCCATGTGTTCCTCCCTCTTTTCTTCCCTCGAGTGCTTGGATTCGCTTTGATTTTTCCTTTTTCCTGAGGGTGAGGGAGCTGCTTCGGTCAATCCAAAGATTCGGGCTTGGTTGAGGAGATCTCGTAGATTCACGGAAGGGTTCATGGCGAAGTGTGATTTCATCGCTCCCTTGGCAATACCGTTCAGAAAACCCCTTTGAACCTCGTTCTCGGGCAAGTTCTTCATCTGATCGTATACCTTTATGAACCAATCATAATAGCTTTTGCAGGATTCTCCATCTCCCTGGCGTATCTCATACAGATCTTCGATGGATTTCCTAGGTCGCTCTGCTGTCTCAAATTCCTTCAAGAATTTCGTTCTTAGCTCCTCCCAATTTTTGACTGAGCCACGAGGTAAGCTCCGGAGCCATGTCGAGGCCCAATCCTGCATAGTTCCTACAAACGCCACACACCACGCCGATTTGTTCAATGTGGCTAAGAGTGTCCGGCTCTGGATTGCCGCTATCCACTCCAGGGGGCAGGTGGTTCCATTGTAGTAAACATATTGCGAATATTGCACGCCCTTGGGAGGTAGCGACTCCAGTATCTCGTCTGAGAGGACATCAATTATTTGAGTCGGGTCAGGTTTCCCGTCCTGCTTTTCTTTTTTCAATTCCGAGATCTCTCTTTCCATTTTTCCATCCTGTCGTCCCTGGCGGGAACGATACTTCTGATGGGTACCATCTTTCTCTTGATAACGTCGTCCAAGTCGGCGTAGTACTCAGATTCCCTGTCTTGCTCCACTCGTTTTTCATTTATTATGAGTTGCGCATCACGGGGTCCCTACCCTCGTGGTGCGGTACTGCATTTTTCTCAAACGGGGAGGAGCCTAGCCGTTGATACCAAGCTTTTTTTTCTCAGGGCGGCCTAACCGTTCCAGGGCCGACGCTCTTTCGCCGCTTTTCTCAGGCATATGTTTTCTTTTCTGTCCCACTGAAGAATATTCACTTGCTTCTGGTTCGACCCTGGTCGGGTCGTGAGTGGGAGACGGTGGCTCTCTGCGTGTGATTGTTCCCTTAGGTTCAGGTAGGGCGGGGATCTGTTCGTCAATGGTCATGAGAGGTAGGTAACATTCGGCTAAACGTAAATTGGCCGTGTACATTTGTTTCACATATTCTGCTAGGCCAACGCCGCTTTTGCTTCTAGAGATCTAGCCTCCGGGGTCTCTTCTACCCCTGGAATCCTCTCTGGGTCTGTCTCTTTACCCTTGCGCTTTCTTGAGGTCCCTACTGTGTTCCTTCCACGTGTTGGTGCGGAGTGAACTGAAACTGAGTTTCCCGTGTCGTTCCTGGAACTGGACCTCCTCCGATTTATTATATTTCTGGCGTCGGTATCCAACTTCGATCCGCCTCTGTTTGTGCGTTGCCCCATCCAGCAGTGGGGTTTTCCAATATGGGGTCCGCGCCGTCGTGGCGGTGGGGGTCCCTTGCGGATCCCTTCCCTGGGGTAGGTGGGACGTGGACTTTTTCTTTGGTCCCTACCATCTATGAAACTCTGATTGGGTGGTTATGCTAAAAGTCATATGGTACTCTGATCCCCAACTGCTCTGCCACCTACCAACTTTTGTATCACCCAAATGTGCAGACGGCGTGACTGGGGTTTTGTTGTAAGCAACTTGACCGGTGGTTCAGGCGACGGAGACGGTGTACGGATGTCGGTGTTTGGGGGACAACTGTGATTTTCTCAAGCGTGAGGTCCCAAAAATCCCGATATCCAGCCGATCCTTTTACTCTTTTTTATCAAATTCATAGAAAACGGTGCGGTATGGTAGCACGGGTTTCACTTTGAGCATGCAGCAAGCTGATGACCAAAAGATATCGTATAATAACAATCAAAACAACTTGCGAGACCTTATCTCCTATTTCTTCAACGTGATGCTGTCGAGAGTGTCGATTTCTCAAGACTAAACCCGACAGATTCATGTGTCCTTGGTCTCTTTACTGGTCGGACAGTTGTAAGCAATAGAACAAAAGCTTTGAAACTAGGTTTCCGGCCAGGAAACGCACAATGCCAACTCCGACGAGTCTCTTTGTGCTAAGGCCACGAGAGAGGTGATGATTCAAACGTAAACTCGTGCTTTTGGACAAGAGATCAGGGGGGTTATCTTATTTTGAGGTGATTTCTGCACTGAGTCGAGGTTCTAAGCGTGGGCATGTAAGAGCTGAGAGCTTTTCTTTGGAGAAAGCGAGGGTGACTGGGAAGATGAAGCTCTTCTCTCGGCCCCGTGATTTCTGCAAATGGTGGATGAGCCGTACGCCGGAAATAGGTGAAAGATCTCTCTTTTCCCGGTAACGGAGCCAACTGATAACGTCTAAATTATCTGGGGTGTCAGTGGTAGTATTATAGTGGATATTTAGCTGTTATATTGGTGGTGTTGGTGGTTGCTCACGGTGGAGCTGTGTATGAGAATGGTGGTGCCGTCACGGTTGATGTGGTGAGTTGGTGAATTAGGCTTAGCCTTATCTTTTACATCATCAGAATTTGTCCCTTTAATGAGGTTACAATAAGCCCTATTTATAGGACATGAATGGATAACATTGGTTGTAATTACAATTAAGGACTTGATATAAGCAGATATACGGCGAGGGCTCGGTCCGCAGGAAAGCTTATCCACACGACCGGGCTCGCATCCTGTGCTCGGGATGTCTCTCAGTGGCTCGATCCCCACTCTACAGGAGCGGACGATCGATTTACGGGAGTCCGGCCAGCAGGATGATGGGCCGGATGACGGATCGAGGGCCGGAAGATGGGTCCGCCCTATCATTTAGCTATATAAGGCATGCATAATTCGATTTAGTACATATATGAAATTAACATGCTATTACAGATTTCATTAAAATATATATATATATATATATATATATATATATATATATATATTGACATATTTTTCGACATAAACTATTCGAGTAAACAGATCTCGACATACTTCAGACAGATTAATCCATTAATGAGCATTTTACTGATTAAAGAAACGATCTTTAATCCGAGCATAGGTTAATCAAAAATAGAATAGATAACTTCCCTGAAGATTTGTAGTGATTTACAAGCTGAGTATTTCGATTGATGTTGATGGAACAACATTAGCCTCGGATTTGTCCTTAATTGGCCTCAGCAAAGTCGTTTTCAGCATTACGTCTACGTTTACTAGTTGCTGCTCCATTTTGCAGGCATGCGCCATCTCCAAAGTTGTAGATGTGTAGCAGAGAGACAAAAGCACAAATCTTTTCTTCAGAAAATTGTTTCAGAGCCATTTCGAGTGAGAAATAAGATCATAGATTCGAAAAGTTCTTTGATTTCATTCTGAAGGAGGAAGAATGAAACTGAGAGGTGTTTCAAGAAGAGAGGGACGTTTCAGATTGAAACGTAAGAGAACGGAGAGAGTGGGTCAAGGTCTGAAAAGCTATGAAGACTTTTTTTTTGGTAGATGGGAGATGGGTTTCTCAGAGCAATTAATGGAAAGTGAAAGGATAGAGACATTGGGGAAAGGAATGGGAAGTTTCTAGGCAAGTGGGGTAGATTTGTGGAAATGTATAAAGAAAAGAAGAGGGCGGCAGGAGAGTATAAGTAAAATAGGGTTTTAGTTATGTAAAATAAAGGAAAATGGGCCGAGTATTTTATTTAATAAAATGATGGACACAAAGAAAACATTGGGCTAGGCCAGGACAAAAAATCCAAACGAAAAGGCCGACCGTTTATGCAAACATATATGTAATAATAATGTATATGTAGTAGAAATAATACTAAATATATACTTGATTAATATAATGGCATACGTCACATACTAAGATAAAGTAATGTCATTATAAAAATCATTTGACATACTTCTAAATTGACTCTTAATGTGACATACACACTAGACTTAGATAAAATACTTATAAAGAAATTTATGTCACATAGAAAACTTTAGTGTGAGATTCGAGAGATATTGATCAAGTAAGTATAATGTCATAAGATATTTTAGTCACATATAGAAATATAAATCAAACTTGATGTGACTTGATTATTTTCAAACACATGTCACCTAAAGATAATAAACATTTAATGGCATACTTAATTGTAGAGTAATTATGAAATATATCCCAAAATAAATATATTTTGAAATACATCAATACAAAATACTCAACAATAAGTCCCCCTCTTAATAAAACATTTCTAGCTTATCAAAATAAGTTTCGATATATCTATCCCCTTAGTTTGAAAATTAATCAAGGGCTAAAAAAATGGAGAGATTTTAAGAAAAAAAAATACTTGTAAAACATATTTAAAATTGTCACAAAATACTTAACAATTAGACCTTAGGAGGGTTAAAAAGGGAAAGGATTGATAAAAACCATGGATAAGAGGTAAAGAAAGGATTTACGGGAGGATAAGAAAATAATTTGATATCAATAATGATACCAAAAGAGGTTCGGTGTAAAGGTAAGTGATTGATGCCAAGGACTTTTGTAGATACCAAAATGAAGCACACTGAAGTCCTGAAAAACAAAAATACGAGACTTGGTACCCTTTTATTCTTTAGGTCCTTGAACATTAGTCAACAAAGATTTAGGCACACAAAAACTTTGGGTCCATGTCCACTACCAAGAGAAGACTTAGGTACCCAAACTTTCCTAACTTTAGGTCTATGAACAAAAGTATTAGAACCATTGGTCCTAAAATGATGTCCATGAGAACCATAATAAGGACGGTATAGGAAATGCTAAAAATATGAAGGATGAGAATGCTGAAAATGAGATGCATGATGATAATGTTATGGGATGTGATGTGGGGTGCCAATAGTGATATTGGGTAGCTTGTGGTGCATAAACATCTTTGGAAATGTGTATAAGAGAGTGTACAAGATCTAAGAGCATAAGATTTATATGAATGCATATTCCTAGAGGCATGAGAACTAAATGAATGATATGTCTTAGAAGCATATTGTCTAAAATATGATGAATGACTCTTATTTTCATGATATATAGGGGCTGCATTTTCAGTTTGATGAAAGTGGTGTGTAGGAGTTAAGTTCCTAGAACCTCTTCTATCATATTGAAAAGCATAGTGTTTCTTAGGAGCATGATTTCTAGTGTGATGATGTGAAGTGGATGGATCAGCCTTGGGCTGTGATGCAGCGGTGTAGTGAGTGTGTGAGGGTGTAGATGATGATGCATGTGAAAGAAAAACGTATCTTGATTTGAAGAAAATAGAGGGCTGAATTTCAGGGACTGGTTCTTTGCCCTTTCCATCTTTATTAGAAGATTCAGGACTTGGAACAGTTTGCACTTCAGATTCCTTAAGAGATAAAGGAGAAGTGTTCAGCTCATTAGAGCTATTTTCAGATTCTTGAATGATCTTTTTGAACACATCTCTCTCAAATATTAAGGCTTCAATATCAGCCTCTAACTTTAAAACCATATTTTTGAGCCGAGCTTCTTGAGTTGAAAATTTAAGTTCAAGCTCGCTAGATGTATTAATTAAGGAACAAATTAAATCATCTTTATCACTTAGTTCCTTTTTCAGATGCATAATCTCACATTTTAATTTAAGATTTTCTCTAGTTAATTCACTGAAAAATGTTGAGTTATCATCTTTTACCTCAGATTCAGAATCGGTTTCAAGCATATTAGGAAATTCAGCAACATTTCCAGAAAATGGACTGGACTGCTTAGATTCAAGTTGTAAAGAGGATTTAGAAATAGCAATTGGTTCAACAATATGTTCTACTACACAGGATGTGATTTGCTCATATTGAGGATTTTTTCAGGCAACATCATAGATTCAAACAACAAGGTTGTTTCTTTGTGATTCGTAAAACAAACAATCGATCGGGATGTATATCTAACTGAGAGGAAGATGCAGCAGCTATTTCTTTCTTGTATAGTGAACGCTTGAAACATCTGAACAGCTTGTAAAAAGCTCATTCATTAGGTTCATCGACACTACTACTGACTGAGTGATCTGCCTCAGATTCATAACTAGAACTATTCGATTCAGATTCATAACTCAAACTATTTGATTCAGCATTATGAGGTTCAAATTTAGGGCATTGAAGAACAGCTTTTGAAGAATGATTAGAAAACTCAGGATTAGACTGTTTATAAGACAACATAGTTATCTCATGAACATATGCGAATTCCATAAGTTCTTTAATACTAAAACAGTTTGGATCTTTTTCTTCTTTAATGAAGGAGACAAAAGAAGACCATTCAGGACTTAGGCTTCCTAAAATCTTTCTAAGAATTTGTATTTCAGAAAAATATTTATCAAAAGATTTCAAGCTGTCAACAATCAGTTTCAATCCGGAAACCATGTCATTAACAGACTCATTTGGACTCATTTGGAATGATTCATATGAATGCATGAGTTCATTTATTTTATGAGACGGGCCTGATTGTTCATGTCTCTTTTTCAATGTATCCCATACTTCTTTTGCAGTTGTACAAGAATAAACATACCGTCTTTCAACTGGACCAAGAGAGTTAATAAGGATGGCCATGGCTCTAGAATTTTGATAAGCTATAAGCTCGTCTTGTTCCAATGCATTTCCATCTTTATCAACTTCAATTCCAACTGAATTAGAAAGGCAAAGACCATCTTCTACACTGAACCATGGATGCAGGTCTAAGCTTCCTAGAAAATTCTTAATTTTACTCTTCCACACAGCATACCTTGTTACATCGAAGAAAGGTGGTCTTTGACCAAACACTTCTTCTTTTGCAGGATCATAGGTATATAATGTAGAAGCCATAAATGAAGGTTCAAGAAACTAAATTGTGGTTAAGGTGAATGTAGTGATACAATGAACAATGCAGTATACAAATGTTGTATGAGTCCAAACAAGATCAGAATGACACCGAAATTCAGAAAAACTTGGACTGTTGGTGAAGAGATGTGATAGTGTGTGTAACAACCAATGAGAATAAAACTTTAAGCTGTAAGACTCAAGTTTTAATTAACTTTGAAAATCTGGGATGTTATAAAATGAATCTGAAGTGCAGGATTATGAAAAGCGTTGTGAACGATTTTGGGCTTTGGCCCAACGGAAAACTGAACCTAAAATGAGCAGGCGAGTCGATTTGAGTAGTCCTGCAAATACCAAGCTCACAAGACAAGTGTAAAATATCACAGTGTAACATAATGATAAAATTAAGCTCATACACTTGATAAAACACACATATTCAGCACTGATCAACAGATAGCCACAGAACTTTCAGATTCAGCAAACACACAAACACTTGCAGATATAGCAAACTGATCAAATTAAGCACACAACACTTGCAGCAATAAAAGATATATCAGGCTATGAACAGATTCAGCAAGTTTAAGCAGAGATAATTCAAATCTGCGATTCTCACAAAAAACTCTACAAATCGTATCACTAAACAAATCGATGTAAACCGATCAACCGGTGACCTGTTCTCATACAGAATATGTAACGGATATCAGCAAGGTCAAGACCAAGCTCCGATACCAATTGTCGAATTGATGTCGGGTTGAAGCTTGGACAGTCCCCTAGCTCTGATACCAATTGTTGGATCGAGAATGCACAATAAATACTCTAAAGGGGGGGTGAATAGAGTATTATGACCTTTTAAAAATTGTTTAACCGCTTTCAAAGCAATTATGAAGATTAAAACAAAACAGTGGTTTATCAGAGAAAATCAGAGTAAACACTTAAATTAGTTCAGTTAATGAACCTAGGCGGAAGATCTAGTTTTGATTAACTATATGAACCTAAGTTAACTTCAGTTGATATGTTTCTAATCAAGCTCAGTTTGATAAGATAAAGGCTTGCTATGCAAAACTGAAACTGATACCAAATAGTGAAACAGGTTGAACACTACAGTAGGTACAACACTTAATCAAAATCAGAACGGCAGATATGCAGATTCAGATTTTATGTTGTTGTCCTAGTACATGCAAGTCTAAGGTGTTCAAAAACAGAATTGCAGATAATTGATTTTATCTTTTTAAGCCTAAGCATGCAATTCTAAGGTGTGTGTCAAGGTAATAAACTACTAAAGCACATATGTGTGATCTATTAGAGATCACAAACCACACACAAAGGTTTCACTTGATGTCACTTGAGTCTTATTACAAAACAAAAAAAAAATACAACACTTTAGCTGTTAAAGTGTTACTAACCGGATAACCAAATTAGTGTTAGTCTTAAGCGAACCACATACTCCGACTAACACTAAGATGTCCTAAATCCTTAGTAACAACATTCAACATATTTGTACAAAACACTCACCAAAGGAGTAACACTCACAAAAGGGAGTACTTACCAAGAATCACTGCCCGGATTCTTGTCCCGAATTCAGTTCCATGAATTCGTAACTCAGCAGGAACGATCCCGAACTGCTGAACCAGAGATTGGATAAGTTGTGCCCCTGTTACTGCTCCTCAATAACAAGTGGAGAACACTCCCAACACTACAACACAACTCACTAAAGGTTTCTTTTAGAGCTGCACTCTAACACACTCACACCTCACTTTTCTAACATTCAAGAAATAAAACACTGATTTCAGAATACAAGTGTTAAGAAAATAAAGTTGAGACTTAGTGAAAATAAATGTTGTCATTGGATAGGCTGTTCTACTCATCTTGAAGGAGTGGAGAAGTATTTATACTACTAGACAATAATGGTGTCTAGAGTACTATGGTTAACTCTTTTGCAATCCAGCTTTGTGTCCAACGGATATAAGGCTTTGTTGTCCAACTTTTTGGTTTCTTGTACAGGTACAACTTTTGGATTCAAAGGCCATATAGAAGTTCCCAATAAAAAGAAATCTGTGCACTTAAACAAACAATTAAATCTATGGTTGAATAATAAAGGATAGATATAGCACATTGGGCAGAGACAAAACACATATATCAAGACATTATATCACATATATCAATACAGCTCAATGTTCAAGACAAGAGAGATTACAAATCTGAAAGTGTATTTTCTACATACATATATACGTGATATATACATATCACTAATAAATACATATAGATATATTATATCAAATTAATAATTTATTTTAGAAGTTTAGCAAACACAGAAAATATAATATATGACATATACGAAATATATATGCATAAAAATATGTATATCAGAGATACTACATACACATATATTTGTTACACATTATCTTATTATAATATCAATATTGAAGCATACAGACCTGTGCAATGTAGACCATTTAGATTTAACATACAATTCATTCAACTCAATAAAAGAAAGTGCATACAGACTATATTTTCTGAAAAATCAATTAGTCAAAACAGATTTTGCATCTAGCACATGCATATTATTTTCATGAAAATATATATCACACAAAAATATGTGTATTTCAAGTTATATGTATATATATGTATATTTAAAACTCGGATTTAATAAGCCGAAACCCAGGCTGAAACATAATAAGATTGTTTACACAGAGTGTATATATATCATTCAACATTCCAAGTAACCAAAATTTTACATACTATATAAAGACTAAAAAATATGGAGGATGAGAACATAATATCCAACACATGCATACAGGAGATTTATTTAGCTATATAAGGCATGCATAATTCGATTTAGTACATATCTGAAATTAACTGGCATATTTTTCAACATAAACTATTCGAGTAAATAGATCTCGACATACTTCAGACAGATTAATCGATTAATGAGCATTTTACAGATTAAAGAAACGATCTTTAATCCGAGACATAGGTTAATCAAAAATAGAATAGATAACTTCCACGAAGATTTGCAAGTGATTTATGAGTGAGTATTTTGATTGATGTTGATGGAACAACATTAGCCTCGGATTTGTCATTAATCTACCTCAGCAAAGTCATTTTCAGCATTATGTCTACCTTTACGAGTTGCTGCTCCATTTTGCAGGCATGCGCCATCTCCAGAGTTGCAGATGTGTAGCAGAAAGACAAAAGCACAAAGCTTTTCTTCAGAAAATCATTTCAGAGCCATTTCGAATGAGAAATAAGATCATAGATTCGAAAAGTTCTTTGATTTCATTCTGAATGAGGAAGGATGAAACTGAGAGGTGTTTCAAGAAGAGAGGGACGTTTCAGATTGAAACGTAAGAGAACAGAGAGAGTGGGTCAAGGTCTGAAAAGCTATAAAGACTTTTTTTTGGTAGATGGGAGATGGGTTTTTCAGAGCAATTAATGGAAAATGAAAGGATAGAGACGTTGGGGAAATGAATGGGAAGCTTCTAGGCAAGTGGGTCGATTTGTGGAAAGGTATAAAGAAAAAGAAGAGGGCGGCATGAGAGTACAAGTAAAATGGGTTTGGATCACCTGTCTAGCAAGCCTGTCCAATTTATCTCTCCAAATTGAAACGACAAAGTTTTAGTTATATTATTATTTTATTTTCCTGGTCCCTTTTCTATTGCTCGCAAATTAATTCACCCACCAGTAAAGAAAACCACAAGTCGTCTTCCCTGGGATAAACAACCAGATTTCCGGCGCAATCTTCTTCGACGGGGCCGAAGATTGTTTTCACATCTTCAAATTCATGGGCTTCCGTCGAGCATATGAAATTGATGCACAGATGCAGTCATTTTAAGAACCCTCATCATGTAAAGAGGGTTTGCTTTCTTCTCATCTTGATTCTTGCAGGTATTACATGGAAATTTGGAAATCTCTCTCATAGTTTTTTCAAATTATCCTTTTATTTTACTTCTTTTTAATTCTTTTTTTTTCGGCTTGTCTGCAATGAAAGCTTAGTATCCTTGACATTTCAATGAGCACAACTCCTCAATGGGCAATATAATATTTTTCGTATTTTTAAAGCCTTAAATTTATTACGTAGTCGTTAATTGATGTTCTTTTAATCTACGTCATTAATTGATGTTCTTTTAATTCTAATTGACGTCATAAATTTAAAGCTTTAAAAATACGAAAATATTAGATTGCCCATTGAGGAGTTGTGCTCATTGAAATGTCAAGGAAACTAAGCTTTCATTGCAAGCCAAAAAAAAAGAATTAAAAAGAAGTAAAATAAAAAGATAATTTGAAAAATTATTAGAGAGATTTCTGAATTTCCATGTAATACCTGAACCCTCTTTACATGATGAGGGTTCTTAAAATGACTGCATCTATGCATCAATTTCATAAGCTCGACCGAAGCCCATTAATTTGAAGATGTGAAATCAATCTTCGGCCTGGCGAAGAAGATTGTGCCGGAAATCTGGTTGTTTATCCCAGAGAAGACGACTTGTGGTTTTCTTTCGGGGCCGGCGGCTATTAAGCCTGTTGGCCTAAAGTTTTTGTTTATATAAAATTTTTCGGAAAAAGCTCTTGCTCAAAAGACTCCCACCCAATCTATTCTCCTAACTTACCCAAAATGCCCCTGAACAAGTTTAAACATGTTATACAAGTTTGAACATGTTACACAAGCCCAATTTGAACTCACTCAAACCCAAATCACCCCATTCGGACCCAAATCACACCCATTCGAACCCAAATCACACTCATTCAAACCCAAATCACCCATTCGAACCCAAATCACCCATCCAAATCACACCAATTCGAACCCACTCGAACCTCAAGCCCCTAAACATGCTTGAACTTGTTACACGAGTTTGAACATGTTACACAAGCCCAAATCATACCAAATCACACTCATTCGAACCCAAATCACACTCATTCGAAAATCACCCATCCAAATCACACCAATTCGAACCCACTCGAACCCAATCCCCTGAACATGCTTGAACTTGTTACACGAGTTTGAACATGTTTGAGCATGTTACACAAGCCCAAATCACACCCATTCGAACCCAAATCACACTCATTCGAACCCAAATAACCCATTCGAACCCAAATCACCCATCCAAATCACACCAATTCGAACCCACTCGAACCTCAAGCCCCTGAACATGCTTGAACTTGTTACACGAAAAACAAGCTTGAGGAAGAAGAAGAAGAAATAAGGAATAGAAAAACGAGTTAATGGAGGAAAAAGAAGAAGAAGAAGAAGAAGAAGAAGAAGAAGAAGAAGAAGAAGAAGAAGAAGAAGAAGAAGAAGAAGGAAGAAGAAGAGGAAGAAGGAAGAAGGAAAAAAAAAAGGAGTTTGGAATAGAGGAGAAAAAAAACGAGTTTGAAGAGAAGAAGAAGAATGAGGAAGAAGAAGATGGAAGAAGAAGAGAAAGAATAAGAAAGATAAGAGGGGAAATGGTGTTTTATTCAAAATTTGAATTTGAGGGAAGGGGGGAAATAATTTTGGGGGAATTAAAAGGGGGCAAGTCAGTCCTAACATTATTTTCGGATTTTACTTTTTTTTTAAAAATAGGCAAATAGTGAAAGACTATTTTGACAAACTGAGTTAAAAATAAGACTATTGGGGCAATTCCCCCTTTTCTTTATTGGTGGTTGAATTAATTTGCGAGCAATAGAAAAGGGACCGGGAAAAGAAAATAATAAAATAAATAAAACGTTGTCGTTTCAATTTGGACACATAAATTGGACAGGCTTGCTAGACAGGTGATCTAAACCCAAGTAAAATAGGGTTTTAGTTATGTAAAAGAAAGGGAAAAGGACCGGGTATTTTATTTAATAAAATGATGGACACAAAGAAAATATTGGGCTAGGCCAGGACAAAAAATCCAAACGAAAAGGCCGACCATTTATGCAAACATATATGTAATAATAATGTGTATGTAGTAGAAATAATAATAAATATATACTTGATTAATATAATGCCATATGTCACATACTAAGATAAAGTAATGTCATTATAAAAATCATTTGACATACTTGTAAAATTGAACTCTTAATGTGACATACATACTAGACTTAGATAAAATACTTATAAAGAAATTTATGTCACATAGAAAACTTTAGTGTGACATTCGAGAGATATTGATCAAGTAAGTATAATGTCATAAGATATTTTAGTCACATAGAGAAATATAAATCAAACTTGATGTGACTTGATTATTTTCAAACACATGTCACCTAAAGATAATAAACATTTAATGGTATACTTAATTGTAGAGTAATTATGAAATATATCTCAAAATAAATATATTTTGAAATACATCAATACAAAATACTCAACAGCATTCACCCCTGTTTTGGGGAAAATGTTGTTTAAGCTATGAGATGAGTTTTAAATGTTGTTTCTTGATCTAATAACATTAATTGAACATGAACAAGCCTTGATTGAGTTTCTGATGCGTTTAGTTCCGGCACCGAATGGATTCTTCCAAGTGAATCCTGCAGTCAAGGTCAATTAACCAAAATCAGTACAGTAATCATTCAAATCAGCCAATAAAATATAATATATGATATTAACAAGGAAAGATATCACCTTGTTAAGGAAACGAGCGAAATCCCTTCGAATCAGAACGTAAATGCTCGAATCAGCAGGAGATTAATGGCAACGGTAACATCTTTCAAGCCCAAACCTTCACAAGATGCATAAGGCACAAAATCAGAGCAGCCAACTAATTCAAATCAACAATAAATGATATAAACGATATACGAAAGGAAAGATTTCACCTTCATTGCGAATCGATCGAATC
The DNA here is from genome assembly GCA_026214975.1 of Gentiana macrophylla. Taxonomy (NCBI): domain Eukaryota; kingdom Viridiplantae; phylum Streptophyta; class Magnoliopsida; order Gentianales; family Gentianaceae; genus Gentiana; species Gentiana macrophylla. Next base: position 55,851,424 of record CM047809.1, read on the forward strand.
AGAGAGTGAATGCATCGAATCACGCCTTCGTGTTGAAGAACACATTGCAGAAACGATTATAGCACCAAATCCTTTCAAAGATTGCATCTTTACAGCAAGAACCTTCCATATACGTTTTATCAAAACAGGGTGGCTCCAGACAGCGTATCCGTTCTTACCATAAACAAAATCAGCACGAGGTAAAGCTGGAGCAAGAGAGCATCCAATCTGCAAGATTGGATTTGCAGATAATCTGGGATGAAGAGCGGCAATGGGGGTTCTCATAATATGGAGAAGTTAATGCCTTCGAAGATTTTTAGGAAACGGTTCAATTTCAGAGAGGAGAAAAGTCAGATGAAGATTTTGCCGTTTATTACAAATTAGGGTGAAGAAATTCCGGGTAGGATATTGGTTATGTGGAATAGAAGGATATACGGGCCCAACTATATTATAAATCCTATAATGATTTAATTAAAATAGTTTATTAATAAGTGTGTTACGCATTAAATAAATATACAATGTATTATACAAGTTGCACAATGGTGCCATCTTGCATAACACACAAGTGTATCATCCTTAATGAATCATCACACACAGAACACTAGGCTAATAATTAATCATTAAGATGTACCTGTAACACGTTAAATGGTAGATAATGGCCACTTATGTAAGCGTTCAGCTTCAGGGCCGGTTAGTGACACAGTATATCAAATAAAGACACAATAGAAGCTTTAAATACAAAGAGGGGATTTTGAAAATTAATCAACACATTAACTATGGACCATAAATACTCAACAAACGTAACCAAGATAAGTTAAGATAGAAACGTATAATCATGATATGTTGATGGACATGAAGTGAATCTTAGATTGAGTCGGTCTCATAAAGACAACCTAATTAGTATGAATCTTGTTTTATAAATCTTAATTGAATCATAGCATCTACCTTTTATTAAGTACTTTATACTTACCTCAAATGCATGTTTTGTTGTGTGTTTGGGGATGAGAAGATGAACAGGTGAATCCGGAATTCGATGAGGATTTCGAAGACGTCGTTTAAGGACGCCGACGTTGGAGTTTATTTTTCATTCTTTGTTATTATGACATTCTAGACTACGTTTTGTTGTTTTGGGAACCTGTTGAGTTTTCTTTTTAGACTTTGTAATTCATTTATTTGAATCCTTGGGAGGTTTATCGTACGTTGTACGTTTTGGTTTTCGTTGTAATAAGTTACACTTCTATCTTTAGAATGTGTGTTTCTATACTTGCTTGTTGAAAAAAATAATTATACCCGACTCATTTAGCTTCCGTTTTGCTTAACTCGATACGACGTAGTAAAGACTTACGTATAATGTGGAATTCATTTTATATTAAACGTGTCGAAAGTTCCTTTTCTAGGATAAATACTCGACGTAGGAAACGGCGCTGTTATACATCTGACATATGTATTTGACATCTTGTTTAAGGAATGATGGGCCAAGTTTGGGCGTTAACCAAACTTCTTTTCATCAATAAAATAAACATTTTGTTAAAAAAAAAAATTCGTGGTAAAGAAGAATAAATTTACGTACTGGAAATTGATGTTTAACTCGAAAAAATTATCTTCTTGTCGTTGTTGTTGTTTTTTTACATTTTCTTTTTTTAAGGAGTTTTGTAGGGGGAAATGTTCTTAATGACATAAACCGGGTTAGACCGGTTAGTGGTAAAAAAGAGCAACGACATTACGAGAAAAATCAGTACTACCTATATTGATGGTTATAGTAATTATATTAAGTGATCGGTTGAGATGCATTTTCATTTATCAAACCTCAAATATTATTATTTTTTTCCCCTTGAAATATTCAAGGAAATACAACCTATAAATAATGGCAGTTTCTTGAAAACATTCTGCCTCTCTTGCAAAGGTGAACCGCCACCACCACAAGCTTTGCTCTTTTCAAGGCAGGCAGGCTGTGGGAAGAATAAGGGGGCACCCACCCGGCCGGCCGGTAAATATTGAACCCCCCCACGGCCTACCTACAATCCATTATGGCAGATCAAAGTCGTTTGCTGTTTCTTTTTGTGATCATAATATTTAATCTCTTCTTTTTCACTCAGTCTCTCCCCGCCAAGGATAAAGGCCCGGAAGTTGGTATGCACTTTTTTGATTTGTGAATATATCAACATCAATAATTTTATTTGTTTTTAATATTTAAAAAGGTGTTTTTGTTTGTTATTTTGGACGTTGATATGAAGGTGAATCAGGTGTTTTTTTTTTTTTTTTTTTTTTTTTTGGGATTTAATGGAAATTGATACATTTGTTTTTACGTTCTTGTCATGTTTATATCAAGTTTTGCTTTGTTTTCTTTCCAAAATGAATTATTATTTTGTTGAGCAAATAATAATTTAAATGATTTGTAATAATACAATCTTGTTACAAATAAAATGGCCAACATGCAAATATCTGCTGAAGTTTGATTCGCGAAAAGAAACAAAAAAAATTCTAGAATAATCAATCAACATTATCAATTCTCATGAGTACAAAATCTTTGTGTATACGATGTTCATCGTAAGTTTAATATTGTTTGTCAATTCTCTCTTTGGTTTCGGACGGGGTTGGATCCATTTGGATCCAACTCAATATTTTATTCAGTACACAATCATTTGTTTTGGATTTATTTGGATCTCTTGTGTACACAATCTTTTGTTTACCATTATTTTATTATAATTTCTCGCAACAATCATTTCATTATCAACAAATAGAATAATATTAATCAATTCACTTAACTAACCATTATTTTATTAATATAATATTTCATTAAAATTTATCTTACCAATTATTTTTAATTTACACAAATTTCAACACAATATTTCAACTTTATAATCATTATTTCATTTTACTTTCTCTTTTCTGAATTCATTCAATTCAACCTAACCCGAAAAACGAACAGAACTGTGTGCAGGGTGGGCTCATGTGACACCAATGAAATTTCGATTTTTTTTAGTTGAAACGATGTAATTTTGTTGTTGAAAGATAAAGTTTAAAGTATAATAGTATTAATTTCAAAATGAATCAATATTTTATCCGTAAGGAAAGTGATTTAATCACATTTTATCCGCATAAAAAGTCATATAAACCAAATCAAATGATTGACATTATTTTTGTTTTCTTTTTCTTTGTTAAATAAATACTTATCCTATCTGTAAATATGTGATATAGAGTTCACTTAATAGCATTGCCAGAGGAACCGGTATAATGGATGAGCCGGAGAGGCCTGAATTCGCCCCGGTATTACCTTCCATAGGGACATTTGCATTAATTTGTGCTGCCAAAACCATAATATCCGCAATCTCTTAGTTCCATATTAGTAGTAATCGAAGAAGTGTCAAAATCTGAAAGATTAAGAAACCGATTAATTGATTTAACTTTAACACTAAAAAAAATCCATTGAAATCAAAGCAATTAAAAAAATGATTTTCATGAAAATTTAACATGTGACTTAAAAGGAAATAAATATTTTCAACAAGTTACTAAAAGTAGAGAAGGTTGCTAATTACTAACACCATTTATAATTGTCACATTCATCACATTATGTTATTAATGGATGTGAGACTTACTCTTATTAACAACGGCTTTAAGTTGAGGTTGGGCAGTCATGCTCATACGAGATTCATTGATTAGTTTCGTAGCAACACGGATATGGACACAACGATACGTGTCAATTTAAAATTTAACGATGTTTGCACTGACACTTTCTTAACACTTTGAATATCTAAAATAAATATTTGACCTCAATGTGATTACAAAAGAAATTATAAAAAATTAGCTTGGCCTCCAAAATAGTACAATTTGTAAATATGATTGTTAATCAATAATAAACACATAGTTAAGTATGATAAATTTCTTTTCAAATTATAATCAGAGTTGAAAATCGTGTTTTTTAAAAACTTTTTTATGAAGAAAAGAAAACTGAAATAAAAAAGAAAAAATTGAAAATTATGTGTGTAAGAGTGTCGGCGCCATACCGAAAATGTTGACAGTATGTCAAAGCCAGGATCCTTTCAAGTATTAGCTCCAAGTAATCTCTCAAGTACAATTGTTTTTATACATTATAAACAAAACAATATAATTTTGAAAGGAAAAAAAATTTATGGCTTTATAATTTTCACATATTCAGTGTGTGGTCAATTCACTAGTAATTGAGAGATCATTTAAGGTTAGTACTTGAAATAATCCCTACTTGTGTCTGTGACGTGTCGAAAATGAAAATTTTAAACAATATTATTTTAATCAGTCAAAGGCGTGGTTGTCTTGTCGGAAACGTATCCGATATTGCGCACATATGATTGAAGTGTCGGTACTTTAGAGGTTTCAGTTGAACATGTGCGCCTTTCTATTTTAATTTTTTTTTTATGGATGCGCCTTTATATTTTAAACAAAATTATTGATTTTGTGATAATTGATATTTTACCACATGTTATGTTAATGGAGAGTGATTTAGGCACCACCGTCATCCACATAAATCATCCATACAACACTTTATAACTACACATTTTAACTTTTAAAAGAAAAACAAAAATAACACAAAAATTCTGACCATAGATTTCAATTTTCGAGGGACCGGTCCACATAATTTCTGTGCCTTTATCATTTTTCCTATGTTAATATCATGTGATTCATTTGACAGTTTTTTTTTTCCCTTTATATCCTTTAACTTGTTAATTGATTCAATTTTTTGTTTTGTTTTGTTTTGTTTTTTGGTCCTTAAAAAAAACAGAGAATGAACATAAATTCACATATGAAGTGGGGAGTAAAAAAGGACCAGAGCATTGGGGAGATATGAAGAAGGAGTGGCAAGTTTGTAAATCCGGAAAATCACAATCTCCCATTGATATTGTTAAACGGAGAGTAAAGCCCTTGCCTGGTCTTGGAAGGCTAAAGCGTAATTACAAACTTGCCCCTGCTGTTCTCCTAAACCGTGGGCATGATATCTCCGTAAGTTTTTTTTTCCCCTACGATTATCAACGTGTCAAATCTTGTTCTAATCTTAATCTTAATCTTGTTTACCTTTTTATTCTATATATTAAAGATAGACGGTTTAGATTGAAAACGTGCAACGTATATGGCTCCTCTGTGGAGTGTGGACCCTACATCGACGACGTTTCCAGACACGTGTTATATAATAATATTGGTAGTAATTAAACTAAATTTTTTTTACCAGGTGAGTTGGAGAGGAGGAAATGCAGGTGGTGTGGTGATTAATGGGACTGCCTACAAACTGTTACAAAGCCATTGGCACACACCTTCTGAACATACTTTGAATGGGAAAAGGTTTTTGCCTTATTATTTTTTATATGGTACTTAATATATAATCTCCCTCAAAAGTTAAGAAAATAATAATTACCATTTATTTATAATGTTATTAGGTACAACATGGAACTTCATATGGTTCATAACAGCTCTTCTGGACATGTCGCCGTCATTAGTGTTTTGTATAAAATTGGTCGCCCAGATCCTTTCCTACAACAGGTGATTTTAGGTAAACTTGAATAAATATGCTTGAAAAGTAAGTGTTTGGGAAAAATATACTCGAAAAGTAGTTATTTGAAAAATATGCTTGCGAGGGCCGCACGCGTGTCGCATGGACATTTCGCGACGCATATTTTTCGTAAAAAAACTACTTTTTCATGTATATTTATTCAAGTTTCCCGTGATTTTAAACATTATTATATATTGATTGATTTCATTATGTACGTCACACATCAATCAATCAATAAGCGTCTGACGCTCTCTCTCTATATATATATACAGTTTTTGAACCATGTCAAAACAGTAGTAACAGAATTGGAATTGGGGATGTTCACCCGATTGACATCAAATTTGGAAGCAGAAAATATTACAGATACGTTGGTTCTCTTACTGTTCCTCCTTGTTCACAAGGTGTTCTTTGGACAATAATCCATAAGGTTTGTAGTTACTTTACTAGTTTAATTCTTATGTATGAAATTGTCATAAAAAAAATATTAAAAAAAAGTTCCATAATTTCAACTTTCAAATGGATGGTTCTCTCCTCCGATGTGGTGTGACGTTCGGGTAATTCTTCCCTAATCACTCTGTTTGTACCGTACATACACGTGGATGATTCTGGACCACACAGTTTGAATTTGAGTTGAAACTGTGTGGTTCAGATTCATCCACATGTTTTACTCCTCAAATGAACTCACCATAAAAGCATGGGCGGAACCACCCTATAGCTAGGGTGGTCTCAAGCCCCCCCCCCCCCCTGTTGATTAACTTTGGGGTTTTGAAGAACACCAACAATGTCGAACTTGAATAAAACGCAGAAAAACTAAAACTCAGAAATTTGCTTTTCTTGATATGAACGTAGAATCGTGAAACACTTTCCTACAAAAGTTATTTGCCCCTTATCTGAAGCCTAGGGTAACACAAATACTTTTGTGAGATAAGACTACGTTTTCCCTTCGATCTTTAGGCTCAAAAGATGAAGAATACCTTTGGAGAAAGTTTGCAAGTGTTTTATGTATATGATATGATCAGGATGCATACATTTGTTGTGTGTTTTATTCAACAATGTAAGAAGCCTGTAAAAGCTCTTAGATTCCAGAAAATTAGTTGTAAGTTCGAGTTTATAGGTTACAAACAAGTGGAAAGGTACCATTTGGTCATAACTCCTTAAAAAGGCCAAAAGGCACTTAAAGGATCGCTTGGGCCACAAAGCGGGCGCTGTGTGGCGACCTGTGATCATCGGAAAAAGCCAAACACTCGATCGACTTTTAGCCTTGCCAGGAAAGCCATAGGCGGGCGCTAAGCTTCATAGGCGGGCGCTATGCTTCTGTTTCCCCAAAGCGAGATTTTAGTCCTTTAACCGGATTTTCGGTCCTTTAAGTGACTTTTCCGAACATACATGCTTATTTTCCATCCGTATACTTATATACACATTACATAAGCGTGTACTCCACACCTCCAAACTTATAATAAAGTGTTACAAGTATATTCATCCTTTTACTAAACCCCGATTACCTCAACGGCTCGTGATTAAACTTAAATCACCAACAATCCTCCCCCATTTAAGTGTAATCCTTGGTTTAGCAAAACAAAGCTGTCATAAAACAAATCAACTCATGCTTCAATGAAAATGTCACGAAGATTGAATTTTCATCTAGTATTATTACACATTTCAAATATTCGAGTATTGGGGTGTGTCTAAGCATTGAACCCCTTTACACGTTTTGAATACATGAAGATAACATACACATGAGTTAATATAACTCCAAAAGTTTATTCTTGACACTAATTAAACAGGCCTTGTGTCCATATCCATTCAAGAGTATATAGAAAGTCAACCCCACTTTCTTGAAGCGGCCAAACTTCATACTCATATATGTGAATCTTTCTAATCATGTACACAAACACTTTTCCAAAAGATATCACCTACACAACATGTAATGCACATACTTTCGGGACTTTTTCATGTGCCAAATCTTGAGAATGGGCCTTCCACATTGAATTTCGCCTATGGCGTTGTACCATAAGGAATTGGGTATCCACCCCAAAGATTTAATGGGTTCTACACATCCCGATAACAAACTTTTACCAAGTTTCAAGTCAATCTATATTTGGTCAAACAAGATTGACTAAATCATGAGTACTCTTTGAACAACCACCATCATCCTTTGAGTTATAAACTCACAATCCAACTTTTCATTAATACATTGGTGTCTAGATCACCATTGTAACATTTGACAATTTCCTAGCCAAACACATTGAATAACTAGGATGAACTTGGTTATTAATTGCAAGGGAATTCCGAACTTCTAAGTCATCAACAAAGAAATCCAACTCCATAGTCCAATCAGAAATTTATGCACTTAGAAGCTCATAAATGATACTTCATCCTAGCACAAATTACTAGTTAACCGAGGATTCTTCTAAACCGAAGGAATCTCATTTTACTATAGATTTTAAACCTCCCCCATGACTATAGTTTAAAGCCTTGATGACAATACCGTCCAATTATGAACAACATGATTTGGTTAATACCAAAATCAACATGTCAACAATGTAAACTACTACATCACCTTATATTCCAAGGCAAATCCAATCTTTGTAGATCGAGCATGTTTCACTTTTAGTATCATGAATAGATACTAACCAAAGCAAAACACCAAACATGTATTCAACATACATCAAAGGACAAAGTCACTTCTTAGACATCAAACATATATAAGACATATAAAGTATAAAACATATGTAAGATTTGAATAGTTATGAACAAGGTATTACAAACAACTTTAAATTAAACTAATCTTCAAACTAAGATGTCTATCAAGTTTAATTAGCACCTTGAACCAAAATAGCATATACACTCCTTATGTTAACTTCAACATAACAAGACCCTCCAGTTGTTTCAAATACAATGCCCATTCCAATCTCCATTCTAAACCGAAGTTTTACCATCCATTTAATGGATTACAAAATTGTTTAACAGTTGTTAAAACAAACAACAACAATTTAACCGAGGAGATTTCATTAACCGGTGCCAAGGTATCAAAATAACCAATACCTAAAACCGTACAAAGCCTTACATTATTAATCAAGATTTATACATGTTGACTTACATCAACTTTCATCTTTCATTGAAAGATTCACCGCACCATTTGCTCTCGTTTAGCTTTACCAGCATATTTAGAAAACAACTTTATTGTTTTCCTTCACTCCAACACTCTTGGTAGGAGTTTCATACTTCAAACTTTGTACAACATTATAAATGTCCAAAGATGACATACCATGATTCAACAAATGATTAAAGCTGTACTAGAATCATTCGGCTCCATTATATGGAACTAAAGAACATTGAAATGCATAGCAATTCCAATAAACATAGGTTCAATGCCTCTTTTACTCAAGGAATTAACCTTAATCTCGGAAAGTCACAAGACCTCCTCACACCTCCAAACCTCAAGTTTGGATTTCATTATACCAAAGTTCAAGTAATTTATCAAACAAACAACTGTTGGAGGCGTAGGAGTATAAACAAAAGCTTAAAACTTATACTTAAATACTGTCCAATAAAACTCATTAAAACATACACTCTTTTCATTTACCTTTTGGAGGACATGATAGTTATTTACTATCATTTTCATACCATCACTTGTATTACTACAAAGTAACGCAAATAAACAATGTATCTATTAAATAAATGAGTTACAACTTTTCCAACCAAGGATTCATAATCTTCTAAACCGAAGAACTACAACTCTTACAACCAAGAGTTACAACTTTCTATATCGGAAAGTCCCAACTTTTCAAAATAAAAGTTACATCCTTCTGAACCGAAGAATCACAACTTTTCAAACAAGTCACAACTTTTAAACCAAGAGTTGTAACCTTTAAAACTGAAAAGTTACTACCTTTAAACGAAAAGTTATAACTGTTCAAAATAATACAAACTCTAATGAGTTGTATCCTTTCACCAAACCGATACATTCTTTAACAAATCAATAACATGATTTTATCACCAAGATCAATGAACATTAAACATTAAACACGCAGCAAGTTTCATCATTGATTCAATCATGTCTAGAAATATCAAGCCAAACAACATATATGTATGATCAAACAACATCCAAGAACAAAACTTAGACACTACAATCAAATTTTATATTGATTGTAGTTACTATTCTTGGACACCACAAACTTTCATGAAATAATGTAAATAAACATACATACCATTCATCCGTAGTCATAGCAACATCAAGCAATTTTACAAAGTCATTCCAATGAACTTTTACTTACCAAAAGATTATAATCGACTTTGCATCAATCAAAAAACCGCAGCAACTTCTCAAAATTTCTGACAACTGTCAACATCGAACCAGACCGCAAACTTGATATCACTGCGATCCTCGTCTCGCCACGATTCTAACGGTATCTCCGGATTTTCAAACCGATTCCTGAATCAAGAGTTATGCCCAAAATACTAGGACACAACCTTTGATAAAATTCTGAAAAAAAGGCAACTCTTCATTTCGAAACCGACATTGTAAACTTAATAACTTTTGTAGATTGTTGATTAACTTTGGGGTTTTGAAGAACACCAACAATGTCGAACTTGAATAAAACGCAGAAAAACTAAAACTCAGAAATTTGCTTTTCTTGATATGAACGTAGAATCGTGAAACACTTTTCTACAAAAGTTATTTGCCCCTTATCTGAAGCCTAGGGTAACACAAATACTTTTGTGAGATAAGACTACGTTTTCCCTTCGATCTTTAGGCTCAAAAGATGAAGAATACCTTTGGAGAAAGTTTGCAAGTGTTTTATGTATATGATATGATCAAGGATGCATACATTTGTTGTGTGTTTTATTCAACAATGTAAGAAGCCTGTAAAAAGCTCTTAGATTCCAGAAAATTAGTTGTAAGTTCGAGTTTATAGAGTTACAACCCTGCTTGAGTGGAAAAATGCAATTTGGTCATAACTCCTTAAAAAGGCCAAAAGGCACTTAGAGGACTGCTTTCGGGCCACAGGCCACCTCGAAATTTTTTTCTGGATCCGCCACTGTATAAAAGAACTTCCCGTGACATTCTTACCACCGTTTTGACAGGTGAGGACGGTCTCAAGGGAGCAATTAAGAGCATTACGAGAAGCCGTCAATGATGTAAGAACTTCTTCTTAATCATAAAATCATTGAAATCTTGATACTCCCAACACAAATTTAATAAAAAAAAAAGGTTTTTTTTTTTCCCCTTTGGGTTTGTGGTATAGGGATTCGAAGAAAATGCAAGGGCAACTCAGCCACTAAATGGAAGACAAGTATACCTGTATAGGCCGGCGGCGGCAGCCTAAGACTTATTATTAGTGGGGTTTGCTCCATGCAACAACATGATGGGGCATGAGGGATCTAAATAAAGACAAATCCTTTTTGTTTTTTTGTTTTTGATGTATTATTCACAGACAAAAAAACTGGAATTCATCCTTGTTTATTCTTTTGAAGGGATAATTCATCCTTGTTATATCCCACGAATTTATGTTGAATACCAAATTCACATCTTTACTAGTGAATTTGCGATTTTGGCTTCATGAATTCAGGATATACTTTAGTAAAATTAAATTACCTCCTGCCGCATCACGTTTCATACTTTAGTGAATTTGGATTTGGGAAAAAGAATATACACAAGGTGATTTATGGGAAATTCTTACATAGGGAATCCCTTTCAGAACGGACCGTCGGATATCTGTCACGTATAGAAAAAAGACAAAATTGTTTTGTTTGTTTGTACATATGTCACAAATCCAACGGTTGAGTGTAATAAAGAAATTCCTATAAGCAGAATTCAGCCTTTATTTATTTGAAGCTTTTATTCGCACTACACTGACAATCTACCAATATACCACTTTATACACCACACCACACCTAAAACTCATACCTATCTATCTTTACACCACACTTAATTTTCAATATTTTTCCTTCTTTAATTACACCACAATTTTTACCTTTACACCACATTTTTTATTATTTCCACGCCAACTTTTAAAATACAATTTACTCCTAACACTTCAAAATAATAAATTAATTCAATAATTTCACTTCTTCATCCCTCTCTTATTCTCCTCCACCACCACCACCCATATCCACCATAACCACCAATATCTACACCATCCAACACTTGAAACCTTTCATCTCCTCCTTCCATCCCCACCTGAACCGTCCCGAACCCCGCCCTTCCGATCTGAAACCCCTCCCCCCCCTTACATGATCCAAATCCACCCTCCCCGATCCGAAATCGCCGCCCCCTCCTCCTGATTTTCGGCTCCAATAATTTCTCCAATACACCTTCAAAATTACGGGTTGTGGGTTGTAACAACTATGGAGATGGATTTTCTGTTTGTGGGTGCTTGAAAAGGACTCAGATCGGTGCGGAAATCCGCCGGCGGTCAGTGGAGTTTATAATATCCAACGTCTAATGAAAGCTAGAACAGTAACTACATTTGCATATATGGTGATTTCAGCCAATTCCTTTTCACCGTGGGTAGAACAGTAATGTTTCGGAAGACACCATTAAAATAAATTTCTAACTATCTTAACAACGCTTCTCATAATAATTCTCTCCCTTCTCTTTTCAGCATTCCCAGTTTCCTCCCTCGTGCAACCTCCGTTTCCGGCGCTGGTCGCCGAAAGGCACCGGTACCGGCCCCTTTCTTAATTACATATGTTGTTTTAGTATCTATTTTCCGTAGATCGGCTCTAATTTTGCTCTTTTCTCTTCTTTTTCGGCTTGAATCTGCTGTGTGTATGTGTCTTTTTTGGGGTTTGTTTGGAAATCGGCCTTAGGTGTTGGAGGCTATGGCCGGATCTTCTTTATTCCTCCACTTCGCCGCAAGAAAGAGGTCTTCTTGAGTGGTGCATGGATATGAAGGACGATTCCGGTGATATAATGGCGGTTTTGTATGTTTCTGTTTGTTTGTGTTTTTTCTTGGATCGGGTCGGAAATAGTCGGTTTTTCCGGATTTTATAGGTTTTTAGATTTGTTCAAGTCTATTTATGCTACGGACAAGTTTATATCGTGTTATCTTACCAAATTAAGTCCTCTTTAATTAGACAGAATTTGGTAGACATGGGTTTTCCCATGTCCTTTTTTTACTTTTCGTTGCCTGTGGTGGTCCAGCTTTAGGCCGACGGTGATCCGGATTTATTTAATTTATTTTAGCGTTAGTCCAGGTTGTAATATGTTTGTTTGTTTTAATTAGGGCTGTAAATGAGTTGAGCTACTCATACTCGACTCGCAAGAGAGATCGACTCAATTTGGTTTTTTCGAGTTTGAGCTCGAGTCGAACTACTCAAATAATTAACCAAGCCGAGCTCGAGTTTTAAAATATATAAATCGAGTAGCTCGCGAGCTTAATCGACCTTGATTAAATAATAATTTAATTAATTAAATTTATTATAAAATATTATTTTTCATAATTAAAAAAATATTATTCGAGTCGAATATTAGACGAGTCGAGCTCGATCTTGCCATATTTCATTAAAAATTAAATGAATTCTAGGAAAATAATCGAGTTTACGAGCCAAGTCGAGCTTTATCAAGTACTTAGCGAGTCAAGTTCGATCTTGCTTTTTTAAGGCTCGATCGAGCTCAAGTCGAGTTCAATCTAGCTTTTGTAAGGCTCGATCGAGCTCGAGCTCGAGCCGAGTTTCAAGCCCAAACTTTTTTAGTTGACTCAAGCCCGAGTCCTAAAGAGTATCGACTCGACTCGATTACACCCCTAGTTTTAATGAAATCCTTTCGTTTGAGGAAAAAAAAAAGATGGGGAGGACAAGAGTAATTTCTTCCCGCAAAAAAAAAAAAAAAAAAAAAAAAAAAAAAAACCTCCAAGCGTTGTAATAATAGAAAAGAATGAAAGAGAGAGCAACATTGGATGAAAGTACCTGTAAAATATACAAGTGGTATGACTCATACGTGGAAGATAGGAATCCTCAAAACATTAAGAAACGCTAAGGAAAATGTTTTCATCACCTCATTATACATCAAATCACAACACTCAGATAATGTTCCCAACTCCTTATAATTCTGTAAAGAGTCTATTTTCCACGGCTCAAAACCAATATAAACACCTAATCATCATAGGGCAATGACTTTTACAGCTTCAGCAAGGTTCTCATAATTGAAACTCTAATCACAGGGCAAATGACTTTTACTGCTTTAATCAAAGGCTCTCATTTTACCAAAGAGAAAACACCGGCTTATATTTCCTTACAGGACTGGGCGGCTGTAAGCGTCTAATTTTGCAGCTCATTTACAAAGGCTCTTGTTTTCCCAAATTTATCACATGATGGCACACTATAACTTGATGCATCAGACTATGTTCCGTCAAACAAAACAGAAATCTCAAGAAAACCCTTTCTGTTGTATCGCTATGCAATGAGGAAAGGCAATACAGTAAGCATAAAAGACTCGTACGTGAAAGTTGCAGAGCCAGTGTAACCAACGTCCTTCTCCTTGAATTTCTCCGTCAGTCCCTGCATAACATACTTCCAAGTTAGAAAAACGCTGAATAAACCGATGCATAAAAGACTTTGCGGATGAATCTTCCCTTAAGTCATTGATCTTCACTGCAGGTACAGTAAAACAAAGAGAAATCAACACCAGTAATGCCTACATACCTTAACAGTGAGACAGCACCTGAGTCGAGTGGGCAGGGCAAAAGACAATGAAACAAATCAGTAACTAACAAGGGTTAAGGAAAGCGGAAAACGAAAAATTAAGGGTTAATGTCATAAGTATACATACTCGAGGAAATTCTCAAAGTCGATTGCCTTGGTCTTTCCACCAATCTTGTCAAACTTAGACACCAGTAACTCCAGCACTGATGGCGGCACTGCAAACCCTTGGCTCAGCAGAGCCTCTCTCAGTTCGTTGACATCAATTTTGCCACTTCGGTCTCGATCAAATCTCTCAAAAGTTGCCTAAGCAAGCAAAAAGAGATGTATCAGTCATTCTCAAGGAGAGAAATTACACTGTAATTTCAAAACGGAAGAAAATTTAACAAACGCGGAAGTATATACTTCAAACAAAACAAGAAAAGAGAACCAAAAACGGCTGGAAACTAACCCTCCATTTCTGAAGGCTGTGAAATAGATCGGTGAACTCCTTTGGACCTGTTTCAAGAATTCACAGCAAGAAAACAAAACACAAACATAAAGCTCAATCCCAAAATACAAATGAAGAATGTGAGATAGTTCAGTGAATTCTTTGGCACATGTTCTTAAAATATCACAGCAAGAAAAGAAACACAGACATAAAGCTCAATGAGCGATAATCTTTTCAAGCAAATGGAGTAAGGTTCCAAGTTCTCGACAAATTTAAGTCAGAAACATTTCACTCTCGTTGACAGTAATATGACTTATACAATAAACTATATTTTAAACAGTGTACATGTTCTCCACAGGAGTCGGGAGGACACACCCTTTTTTATTTTTATTTATTTATCGCATTCTTCCTTCCACAATATACATCGATACAATGATCACCAATTGCGAATGATCTCCACTAATCTAAACAAAACACCAATCAACATCAACATCAACATCAACATCAACCTCAACATCCTAGTAGTGCTTTCAATAACCACCATTCCTCACAGTATACCCTTTAATGTATCCAGCAACACTATTAATAGTTCAGGCCAATCTTCTGAATTTGCAACCACATGCTAACATAGTAGTAGATTTTGTTCACCTTCACTCTTCTAAAATGCCTAAAATATGAAACTTAAGATGCAACACTAACGTCAAGGAGAGACCTTTCCCAGCTGCCTGGCTAGAGGGTAAGGATCTAAATCCAATGTATCAACTCTTTCCATGTCACCATACTTCAAAATGTTAGTCAATCAATCATACGAAACAAAACAAGCAAGAAACACACGGATGATTCAGTACCCCAACAACCAAAATGAAGAAATTAATCCAAACTCCTGTGGAAAAATCATTGAATGGAAAGGCATAAGCGTAACAAAAGCAAAATCAGATGAAACACTCCATGAAAAGTTGTACAATAATTTATTGTGGACGAGGCCAGGAGGCAGAACATTACCGATCTTGCCAGCATTTGTATTGGTGAAGTGATACATAAGAAGACGAACGGTGTGCAAACCGAATCTCTCATTATATGTAGAAAGCGCCCTCTGCATTTCTTTGTCATCGATGAACCCACTCCCATCTTGATCCGCAATTTGAAAGCAGGCGACAATATTGGGATCAATTCCCGGCGGAAACCTAGAAGGAACCAAAGCAGCAAAAGGGCTAGCACCCGCACCACCATACGGTGCAGAGGGAGCCGGGGCTCCATATGGTGCCGAGGGGTTTGATCCGCCATAAGGAGCCGATGGCTTGTTATCCTTGGGCGGTTTCATTGGGTCAGAGGAATAACCTGAGTATGGAGTAGGTGAGGAACTATAAGGAGAGGGGGAACCGTGGAATTGAGTTGAGGAAGGTTGTGGTCCGCCGTAGGAAGCCGGCGGCTTGTTATCCTTGGGCGGTTTCATCGGGTCGGAGGAATAGCTGGAGTGTTGGCTGTATACTGGTGCATATGGATACTGACCTTGAGGAGGTGGGGCACTATAAGGATCAGAGGAGCCATAGGATTGGTTGGTGGAAGGCGGTGGTGCTCCGTCGTAAGGAGCCGATGGCTTGTTTTCCTTGGGCGGTTTCGTCGGATCGGAAGAATAACCGGAGTAGGCGGTTGTTGATGATGCATATGGAGACTGATCTTGATGAGGTGGGGCACCGTAAGGAGCTGAGGAGCCGTAGGATTGAGTAGCGGAAGATGGAGGTCCGCCATAGCTTTGTGCTGAGGACTGTGGGGAAGCTCCGTAGGGATCTGATGAACCGTAGTGTTGGGTGGTGGTGGAAGGTGGTGGCGGTCCACCATAGGTTTGGGCTGAAGACGATGGTGGAGCACCGTACGCGGTGGTTGGTGCAGGTGGACTATAGGTCTGACCGGAGGACGGTGGTGGAGCACCGTAACCCGTGGAGGGTGCAGGTCCACCATAGGTTGGGGCTGATGACGGTGGTGGTGCACCGTAACCACCGTAGTTATGAGGGTAGCCGGACATTCCGTATCAGACCTCTGGGGGACTTTCAGGTTTGATGGGATATTTTTCTTTTTCCATATTAACTTAAAAAGACGATATATATAATAATTATAATTATGGACAAGGCAAACAATACTATAATTTAAGTTATCATGAAAATTATCATTTAACATAAAGAAAAAAAAAAAAAAACTACTAGTGGTAAACGACTAGAGTCTAGGGTCTACTTGAGATGTCCAGGGTTCGATTCCCCTCCCCATAGTTAGCCTTTTCGTTTCCGGAAAAAATCAAATTACAAAATTTTTTTGTACACGACTTATTTCGTTTTATTCTTCTTCAGTAAAGTTTACGTATGCCTTCAAAAAAAAAAAAAGAGTAAAGTATTTGATGTCCAAACAACTTAACACCTTGCTTTCATATATAGGGTTTTTAACGAAAATGATGTGTCTAGTCCGCGACTCTTTAAGGAAAAGAAAATTTAAAACTTATTTAGTTTTGACATTATATCAGATATATAAAAGAAATATGCAGAGGCATAGAAACTGCTAAGACTCAAAAAAACAGACCATCTGAGTCCTAATACATTTCGCAGCCACATCTATAGCCTTAGTATCCGAGATTTGTTTGCATTACAGAAGTGCAAAAACACATCAGAAGAACTACTCTTGCCGACTAAAATAATAATATTTAAAATTGTAATATCCGACATGCTGTCGACACGGTCCCGATACTCATTGACACTCCTGAATTCAATTTCTTTCTTCTTCTTTTTTTTTTTTCATTATTTTACGACGTTAAGTTTATATGTTTTTTTGTTGATAAACAATCATTCTTACAATTTTAATATATTGATGGTCAATCACAATTTATTTTGACAATATTACAATGGATGTGATTATATGTGATTATTATATTTTGATAAATATTTATAAATATTGTATTTGATTTAGTAAGGTAGTTTGGGTATTTTGTAAAATGTAGAAGTTCGAAAGTGGCTATAACTATTTTACCATGTGATTGATTGATGATGAGAAGCGAAATATCTGAAATCGTTGGCTAGAATTTTGTCATGGTATATTCCGAGAAATACAACGAAAATGGGGTACTACTATGATTGAAAGCTCGTTTAGTCGCGTTTGGACACCATCAAGAAGAAGGGATTGACTACACCGAGACCTTTGCTCCTGTGGCCAAGATGGTCACCATTCGTACTTTTCTTAGTGTTGCAGCTGTGAAGAAGTGGGACATTCATCAAATGGATGTGCACAACGCATTTTTACATGGGGATTTGCAGGAGGAAATCTACATGAAAATTCCTCCTGGTTTTGAGCAGAGTAAATCGAATTTGGTTTGCAAGATGAGGAAGTCCTTGTATGGGTTGAACAGGCACCAAGGTGTTGGTTCGAAGCTGGCTTCGGCTTTACGTGAGTATGGTTTCCGGCAATCTTATTCTGATTACTCGTTATTTAGTCTGCACCATGACAGTATACAGTTACACGTTCTCGTCTATGTTGATGACATGATCATCGCCGGAAATGATAAGGTTGCCCTGACGATTTTAAAAGATTATTTGAGCAAATGCTTTAAGATGAAGGATCTTGGAATTTTGAAATATTTTCTTGGCATCGAGTGGTTCGGAACCGGGACGGCATTTTCTTGAATCAGAGGAAGTATGCGCTTGACATTATTCATGAAGCCGGGTTACTGGGAGTAGGCCAGTTGACTTTCCGATCGAGTAGAATCACAAGTTGGCCCTAGCAACTGGCGACTCTTGTTGGATGATCCCGGCCCTTATAGACGATTGATTGGGCGTCTTATTTATCTTGGGGTTACCAGACCTGATCTGGCATATTCTCTTCATGTGTTGTCTCAATTTATGCAGGTGCCTCAAGTTGATCATTGGGAGGCTGCCTTACGCCTCGTACGTTACTTGAAGAAACATCCCGGGCAAGGAATTTTCCTTCGGTCTGACAGTTCCCTTATTCTTGAAGGTGTTGGAAAGGTGTCCTAAACCCAATCGGTCGGACCGGATCCGACCGGTCGGGTCATTTCTGATCTATTTAGTTCATGTAATAACTTTATTATGATTAATAAAAGCACTTATGTTATTATATATTGTTTGTCTTCATATTATTTGTTGTATATATATAGTAACGTCCCCTAGTATCGATCTGTGATAGAGAAACCATGATAATGATTATGGTTGATGAGATCTCTAATCACTATAACAAGGTTGGTACTTAAATGTCTCTAGTCTTACATATTATCAAATGGGACATTGATGATATAATCGGACTAGCACGTATTGGATGTCTTCTATCTTTTAGAAGGTAGGGATAGATCTCGTCTATCGAAGTGTAGGGACACTTGGGTATGCGTGGGCGTGTATTAGAGAATCGTCACGTTAGGTGACCACTCCACTTACATTAAGTGTCACACTATGTGGCGGTTGTGTAATTATCCTTTTGACCGGAGTCTTCATGGCATCACGGTGTGGATTGTCATGCTTTGACACTATTGAGATTTCTCCACAACCACGGGCGATCATGCGGTAGTGATTGGGTATGATATTGAAGCATCGCGGAGTATACATGATTGGTCGTCCGGGAATCGGGTATCCTATGATTGGGATTGAATATCCGAAATGGCCTTCTTATAAGGAATGTCTAGCTCTCGAGAATCTTTGCAAAGTGGGAGTAAATGTGTTTTTCCGAGAGAGCATGATATCCAGATTATAAGATACGATCGTCAATGTATTGACACTCGAGATACGATCGTATGGATATTATTATAGCGATAGGATTGTAAGTTACACGCAATCGCGCTTCACATGAAAGGTAGTAGTCATTGCTTTTGACTCTTCCGATAATTGGGGTCACGGTGTGTTGCTTGACGCTATCCCGTGATCGTTAGGTATAAAGGGCATTTTGGTAAATTGCACTTTGTGTCTACGACCAACATATTCGGAAGCCTATCGGGTCACACACATATGAACATCGAAAGTCGGATTAAAATGCGGTTATAGTTGATAACCAAATAAGGAAAGTTTATCTACAGACTATAAAGGTTATAGTGGTAAATTAATATGGTGGTATTTATTTATTATGAATAAATAAAATACAAGATATTAATTATATATAAATTATATTAATTAAAGAATATTCCGGAATCAATTTATTGACTAAAGGGCGCCACTTTTGAGTGTATGAGATACACTTGGATTGTGCACTTTAATTAATAAATATTGCCATAATATTAATATAGGATATTAATTGATTTTGGAAAAATAGATTTATGGTAATAAGATAATTATAATCAATATATGATATTGACAAAATATTATAATTAAAGAGATAAATCAATCTAATTGATTTTCCTTATTTTATTGGAAAAAAGGTTTTCTCCTCCACACTACTACATATGGGCGCCACTTGCTCTATAAAAGGAAGTGGGTGTCAAAGCTCTTTTATACAACACAATTGCAAGAGTTCATAATTCTTGTGTAAAATAGAGAGCTCTCCATAGTGAGTTTGTGAGGAAGAAAAGGTCGATCTAGCGGCGGAGTTTTTCCGATAGCAATCCAAGGAGGATTCGCGAGGGGTTCGTGTGGATTAGCGATAGAGGCCGGACGCGTGGACGGCTTGCGATTGAACTACTCTCCGTTGGCGGTCAAAGCGACGATCTTGTAGATCATCTAAGGTATAACCGTCAAACTACTTAACATGTTTATTGCATTAAGCGAAGAACGATCTAGAAAAGGAAATCAAAATTTTAAATTCATTTGCGTTAAACTAGTGATTTCTAACAGCGGTGGTATCGAGCGGACTTGAGCTTAAGCAATAAGCATAATTTAAATGCGTAGTATTTAATCGATAGATGCAAGATTTAAATCGCGAAACGTTAAAACAAAAAATAAAATAAAATATATAGGGTTCATGGGGGTCGGCCGTGGTGGCGCCCCATCTCTCGGCGGCGGCGGCGGCGGCGGCGGTGGCCTTCGGTCGTCTTTGTCCGTCGGCTCTCCTCTTCCTTTGGGGAGATCAACCTTTTCGTTTTGTGATATTTTATTGTGCATAGATATCTCGTTTGTTTAGTTGTGTCATATGGCCAACCAATGGTTCAAATAGTTTGGACCATTGGGAAACCATATGGGACATTAGCCTTCCAAATTTTGATTTGGAATAGGCCAAGCCCTTCCAAATATTTGATTTGGAATAAACAGCTCACAGCCACTTCCAAAATTTTGATTTTGGAAAGTGCTGAGCCTAAACTAAAATTATTTGGCCTTTCCAAATATTTGATTTGGAATAGGCTGCAAGCCCTTTCCAAATATTTGATTTGGAATAGTTTAGCTTTCAGCCACTTCAAAATTTTGATTTTGGAAAGTGGCTGAGCCTAGACTAAAATAATTTGGCCTTTCCAAATATTTGATTTGGAGTAGGCGCAAGCGCTTTCCAAATATTTGATTTGGAATGAGCTGAAACAGCCACTTCCAAAATTTTGATTTTGGAAAGTGAAGTGAGCCTAAGCTAAATTTAGTTTTGGTAATGAAACAAATAGGAGACTTTATAATTTTAATTTTATTTTGAATAGTTCAAATTTAATTAAAATTGAAATCGATTTAAAATTAAATGTTAATTTTAATTTTGGTTAAATCATATAATTAATTAAAAGTTATTTAATTATTTGATGTGATAAAATAAAGACGCATGAGTAGTAGTAGTTAAAATTAGAATTTAATCTTTTCATAAGATAAAATTGTATGGATTAGATGTGTAGATATAATGTGATTATATGGACCCCGATTGATCGTGGACTCGACCAATAGGATAGATGGGAATGTTTTCTTTATGTTGGTTTTGAAAAATTGTCTAGGCCGTTATGAAGAACGTGACCTAGTTTACTTTTGCATTTATCCCATTCCTCGAGTTCCCCCCGTGTGCGGCGGGTGTAATTATTCATTATGTAACAAGAATGGAGCAAGAAGTTCAAGACCAAGGAGAGATAAAGAACCCATTGGCGTCATAAACAATAAAGATCCTATTGGCGATTTGCAGATACCCTTAGTTTGTGACCCGCGGTTTCGTCGATTTGTATTCGAAACCGCACTCAGGAAAAAGTCCATGATCATACCGGTTATTTTATGCGCGGAATGTTGTGTATGTTTTACTTTATATGATATCGTAGTAATATGCACATAGTAGATGAGACCATAATTAAACCAAATTAATTAAGTGAATTAATTTAAAATTATTCCCACATCAAAAATCAAGTCGGAATTGCCTCCCCATATTATAACGACGGTGAAGAGCCCTTGTTCGGACCCAACTCACCACCAAAGCGGGGTTGACCTACCTCGGGTATATCGTCGTTATTGAGATATGATCGAAAGAGATCTCATGAATATTGGGGTTAAGACTCGACTAGGAATTCTCTCGCCACCACCAAAGCGGGTCGTTTGGATTTTAGAGGCAAGGGTTTGGCTAATTTCATAAGATGAAATATTGTCAAAGAGTTGGTGGTCAAACAACAAGAATCGTATAAGATACGATCGACAAATCGTTGTCCAACTGTTTAATTAATTTCGCCCATCACCAAAGTTGGGGGTCGGGGTAGTTCGATGGGATCTTGCCCACTAAAGGAATTATTTTCTTGAAAGCCAATAGGGAATAGTTGGCTAGTGGGAGTAAAACCTTATAGATTCATTAAGTGCAAATTTAGGGTTTTTTTATACATGAGATTTTTACTTATTCTATCTTTTATTTATTGTTGTAGAAAATGTCAAACAAATTGAACCTTCGTTTTATCATCGATAACAAGCTTGACGAAACTAATTTTCTCGATTGGGAAAGAAACCTCAAAATCGTTTTGAGGCACGAGAAGATTGGCTATGTCTTGGGCGAGGCCCTACCGGAAAAGCCCACGAGGGTTCGGGTGCAGATGTTGTCGAGAAGTACAACAAGCCTTTTTCGACAGCGATCGATGCTACATGTATCATGCTTGCTTCTATGACACTGAAGCTGCAGAACAAGACGATGAGTCCATGGACGCCTACTCTATCATGGTCCACCTGAAGGAGCTTTATGCTTCTCGGTCTCGTCTTGAGAGTACGAGGTCTCGAAGGCCCTGTTTAGTTGTAAGATGGCATCTGGGATTTCTTTGTGGGGTCACACGTGCTTAAAATGATCGGGTACATAGAGAGGCTTGGGAAAAGTGGGCCACAAGTTGGAGCGAGTTGAGTATTGACTTGATTCTACAATCTCTACCGACTCATTCTCGATTTTTGTGATGAACTATCACATGAACAAGATAGATTGCTCCAGCTAAGCGGAGTTATTGAACATGTTGAAAACTTTGAAGGCACTTGTAGGAAGGAAAGCAAGTGTTCTTTGGTCACTTCAAGCAAGGGGCAAGGCAAAAGCCAGAAAAAGTCCAAGAAGGCGAAGGTCGCACCTAAGCCAACGCCTAAGATAGCAAAAGACAAATCCAAGGATGCTTGCTTCCATTGCGGTGAGACCGGACATTGGAGGAGCGCAGGGCTTCTTGAGTACCAAGAGGAAGCATTCGATGCTTCGACTTCAGGTATATTTATGATTGAGATCAACATTACTTCTTCTAAGTCTAACCTTTGGGTATTAGATCATGGTTGTGGTTCTCATATTTGTATCTGAATATGCGAGGCACTAAGAAGAACTAGAGATCCGAGGAAAGGAGAGGTGGACCTACGCGTTGAAAATGGAGCAAGTGTTCTTTGCTACCGGCGTAGGAGTTTATTTTCTTTGATTGCCCAGTGGGCTAGTACTAGAACTTAATAAGCTGTTATTTTGTTCCCGCTCTTTACGAAGAGCATTATTTCTATTTCTGCATTAGATGTTGATGGATTTTCTTTTATGTTTGAGAATAAATGTTGTTCTTTTTCACGTGATGGAATCTTTTATGAATCTTGGCATACTTAGCAATGGTCTCTATATATTAGATATGAATGTTGGCGTTCTTAATATAAATAACAAGAAAGCCAAAACAAATGACTTGAATGAATCCTACTTATGGCATTGTAGACTTGGCCATATAAATAAGAATCGCATTTCCAAACTCCATAAAGATGGAATGTTGGATCAATTCGATTCTGAATCGTTTGATACATGCGAAGCTTGTTTACTTGGCAAGATGACAAAGTCACCTTTCAAAGGGCAAAGGATAAGATCCAATGAATTGCTTGAGCTCATATATCTTGATGTGTGTGGCCCAATGTCAATTCAAGCCAAAGGAGGATACTCTTATTTTATCACCTTCACCGATGACCATTCTTGCTATGGTTATATATACTTAATGAAGTTTAAATCGAAGCCTTGAAAAGTTCAAGGAATTGAAGTGAGGTGGAGAAACAACTAGGTAAAGAAATCAAAACACTTCGATCCGATCGAGGCGGAGAATACCTAGATGGAGAGTTTCAAGATTATTTGAAGGAGAATGGGATTCTACTCGAATGGACTCCTCCGGAACGCCACAGATGAATGGCGTGTGCGAGAGGAGGAACCGCACCTTGTTGGACATGGTGCGATCCATGATGAGCTACTGCAGATTCTTCCAAAATCATTTTGGGGTATGCTCAGAAACCGCATCCTATACAGCGAACCGAGTTCCATCAAAGGCGGTTGACTCTACGCCATACGAGGTATGGACTAAGAGAAAACCGAGCCTAGGTCATCTAAAACCTTGGGGTTGTCCGACTTACGTGAAGCGGATGATGCGACAAATTAGAGCCCCAGTCCGACAAATGTCTATTTGTGGGATATCCTAGAAACCAAAGGTACCAATTTTACCATCCTGAGGAACAAAAGGTGTTTGTTGCCGGGGTGGCCACTTTACGGAGAAAGAGTTTATTACGGATAGGTCGGTGGGAGTAAAATTGATCTTGAAGAAATTCGAGAACCACTTACGGATAATAGTCGGTTGATGGAAGTAGAGGACTTGCCACACACGGATGTGACACCGGCCTCTACCGTGGACACACTAGCACCTCGAAGATCCACCAGGAACGCCGTGAACCCGAAAGGTACACTTGGCGTGTATCTCATGGAAGATGAGGACCCTAGAACTTATGAGGAAGTGCTATTAAGGCATGACAAAGAGAAATGGCTAGAAGCCATGAATTACGAAATGGAATCCATGAAAGACAACCAAGTTTGGAACTTAGTTGATCCGCCGAAGGAATAGTTCCCATAGGGTGTAAATGGGTCTTTAAGAGAAAGACCGACATGGACGATAACGTGACCACCTACAAGGCTAGGTTGGTGGCAAAAGGTTATAAGCAAAGACAAGGAGTTGACTATGATGAAACCTTCGCTTTGTTGCCATGTTAAAATCCATTAGAATTTTGCTTGCTATTGCAAACATACCATGATTACGAAAATCGGCAGATGGATGTGAAAACAAACTTTCCTTAACGGGAACACATGCGAGGAAGTGTATATGACACATACTGAGGTTTCACAACCAGTGGACTTGAGGATGGTGTGTAAACCGCAAAGATCCATTTATGGATTAAAGCAAGCTTCGGAGTTGGAATCTTCGTTTTGATGAGATAATCAAGCAGTTTGATTTCATCAAGAACGAAGATGAGCCCTGTGTTTACAAGAAGGTTAGTGGGAGTGCCATTGTGTTCTTAGTGCTTTATGTGGATGACATATCGCTCATAGGGAATGATGTGCCTATGTTACAATCAGTCAAAGCTTGGTTATCCAAGAACTTCTCAATGAAGGACTTGGGTGAGGCGACTTATATTGCGGGGAATAAAGATCTATAGAGATAGATCTAAAAGGTTGCTTGGTCCTGTCACAATCCACCTACATAGACAAGATCTTGAAGAGATTCGGCATGGAGGCGACCCAAGAAAGGATTCTTTGCCCATGTCACATGGGGTCTACTGTCAAAGGGAATGAGTCCTAAGACAGAGGAGGAAAGGGCACAAATGAGTAAAGTCCCTTATGCCGGCAATCGGGTCCATCATGTATGCCATGTTATGCACAAGACCGCACGCCTCGTACCCTCTTAGTATGACTAGTAGGTACCAGTCCAATCCAGGTGATGGTCACTGGATTCTCTGTCAAGAATATCCTTAAGTACTTGAGACGTACTAGGGATATGTTCCTGGTTTTCGGGAACGATGATTTAGTATTACGAGGTTACACAGATGCCGTTTCAAAGCGACAAGGGCGATTTTAAGTCGCAACTGGATTTGTTTTCACGCTTAACGGCGGAGCGTTGAGGTGGAAGAGTTCCAGCGAGGAGACTCTGCGGACTCTACAACGGAAGCCGAATACATAGCGACCTCGGAGGCGGCAAAAGAAGCGATTTGGATGAAGAAGTTCATTCATCGAACTTGGTGTGGTTCCCTCCATTGAAGGTCCGGTGCCTCATCTTTGTGATAATAATGGAGCGATATCTCGATCAAAGGAACCAAGGTCTCATCGTGAAGTCCAAACATGTGTGCTCTGGCGCTATCACTTGATTAGAGAGATAGCGAGATAGAGGAGATGTAAAGATAGAGAAAGTCCACACGGATGATAACATAGCCGATCCGTTAACAAGGCATTGTCTCAAGCTAAGCATGAGAAACATGTTCACTTGCACGGGCTTAGGCATATGGGTGATTGGCTTTAGGCCAAGTGGGAGATTGTTGGAAAGGTGTCCTAAACCCAATCGGGTCGGACCGGATCCGACCGGTCGGGTCATTTCTGATCTATTTAGTTCATGTAATAACTTTATTATGATTAATAAAAGCACTTATGTTATTATATATTGTTTGTCTTCATATTATTTGTTGTATATATATAGTAACGTCCCTAGTATCGATCTGTGATAGAGAAACCATGATAATGATTATGGTTGATGAGATCTCTAATCACTATAACAAGGTTGGTACTTAAATGTCTCTAGTCTTACATATTATCAAATGGGACATTGATGATATAATCGGACTAGCACGTATTGGATGTCTTCTATCTTTTAGAAGGTAGGGATAGATCTCGTCTATCGAAGTGTAGGGACACTTGGGTATGCGTGGGCGTGTATTAGAGAATGCGACGTTAGATCGACCCACTTACATTAAGTGTCACACTATGTGGCGGTTGTGTAATTATCCTTTTGACCGAGTCTTCATGGCATCACGGTGTGGATTGTCATGCTTTGACACTATTGAGATTTCTCCCAACCACGGGGCGATCATGCGGTAGTGATTGGGTATGATATTGAAGCATCGCGGAGTATACATGATTGGTCGTCCGGGAATCGCGTATCCTATGATTGGGATTGAATATCCGAAATGGCCTTCTTATAAGGAATGTCTAGCTCTCGAGAATCTTTGCAAAGTGGGAGTAAATGTGTTTTTCCGAGAGAGCATGATATCCAGATTATAAGATACGATCGTCAATGTATTGACACTCGAGATACGATCGTATGGATATTATTATAGCGATAGGATTGTAAGTTACACGTAATCGCTTCACATGAAAGGTAGTAGTCATTGCTTTTGACTCTTCCGATAATGGGGGGGTCACGGTGTGTTGCTAGACGCTATCCCGTGATCGTTAGGTATAAAGGGCATTTTGGTAAATTGCACTTTGTGTCTACGGCCAACATATTCGAAGCCTATCGGGTCACACACATATGAACATCGAGTCGGATTAAAATGCGGTTATAGTTGATAACCAAATAAGGAAAGTTTATCTACAGACTATAAAGGTTATAGTGGTAAATTAATATGGTGGTATTTATTTATTATGAATAAATAAAATACAAGATATTAATTATATATAAATTATATTAATTAAAGAATATTCCGGAAGTCAATTTATTGACTAAAGGGCGCCACTTTTGAGTGTATGAGATACACTTGGATTGTGCACTTTAATTAATAAATATTGCCATAATATTAATATAGGATATTAATTGATTTTGGAAAAATAGATTTATGGTAATAAGATAATTATAATCAATATATGATATTGACAAAATATTATAATTAAAGAGATAAATCAATCTAATTGATTTTCCTTATTTTATTGGAAAAGGTTTTCTTCTCCTCCACACTACATATGGGGCGCCACTTGCTCTATAAAAGGAAGTGGGTGTCAAGCTCTTTTGTACAACACAATTGCAAGAGTTCATAATTCTTGTGTAAAATAGAGAGCTCTCCATAGTGAGTTTGTGAGGAAGAAAAGGTCGATCTAGCGCCGGAGTTTTTCCGATAGCAATCAAGGAGGATTCGCGAGGGTTCATGTGGATTAGCGATAGAGGCCGGACGCGTGGGCGGCTTGCGCATTGAACTACTCTCCGTTGGCGGTCAAAGCGACGATCTTGTAGATCATCTAAGGTATAACCGTCAAACTACTTAACATGTTTATTGCATTAAACGAAGAACGATCTAGAAAAGGAAATCAAAATTTTAAATTCATTTGCGTTAAACTAGTGATTTCTAATGGAAGGTTGGTGCAATTCACCGGGCGAGTTGCCTCTCGACGCGTCGCTCATTGAGTGGTTGGTTTGTGTTTCTTGGACTTTCGCTTTGTCTCTTGAAAGTCCAAGAAAGCAGACGACGGTTTTTCGGTCCTTAGTGAAGCGAATATCGTTCTATGGCCTCGGTGACATGTGAGTTGAAATGGTTGAAAGCAGCTTACTTGGTGAATCAAAGTGCGACACCCTCTTGGAATTCGACTTTTTCATGATAGCGATCGGCCCTACATATCGCACAAAATTCGGTCTTTCACGAACACACGAAGCATATCGAGGCGGATTGTCACTTCGTGCGTGATGCCATCACGGATGGGTTGATTAGTCATTCGTATGTGCCTACGAAGGATCAGTTGGTAGATATTTTTACGAAGGCCCTTGGTCGGCAGCAGTTCGAGTTTCTATTGAGCAAGTTGGGCATTCGAGACCTTCACGCTCCCACTTGAGGAGGGTATTACGATGGATGTGATTATATGTGATTATATTTTGATAAATATTTATAAATATTGTATTTGATTTAGTAATGGTTGTTTGGGTATTCTGTAAAATGTAGAAGCCCTGGAAGTGGCTATAAATATTGTACCATGTGATTGAGGATGAGAGACGAAATATACGAAATACATTGACCGAATTTTGTCAGACAACGTATAAAGGTCGGATATCTATTTTAGATATTTATAGAGTTTACGTATTACCTATCTTTTATTTTGTCTATTTTTTTAGATTTTTACGATTTTTTTTTTATAAATTGAATCTTATTTACATCATATATATATATATATATATATAATCTGTCGGCGGCGTGTCGTGTCATTAAATTTTGGAATTAGTTGTATCGCCGTGTCCATGTCGTGTCGTGCGGCGTGTCCGTATCTGTGTCTGTGCTAGATAGGAAGTAACTAGCTACACAGAATCAAACCACGAAACTCTATCTTAAAGAGTGAGCACTAGTTAGATGCCCCTTAAGGAATAGAAGATATAAAAAAAATCATGTTTAATGTAAATCAGTAGGTAAAACATGGGTTCTCTTACCATATTTCTAAAGAAAACAGTTAAAAGATCTAATCAAACATAACAATGTAACTTTTGAAAGGAAATTTGAAAATCAGCAAGTGTATGGCCGATCACTTTTTTGGGCACAAATTTTAAGTTGGTCATGGATCAAATCTTATTTGGTGGCTCTCAATCAATAAAAATTGAGAAAAGATTTCGTGAACCCTTGTTTTAGGAAAAAACATCCATTCTAAAATGTTTCATTGGCTAGAAATGATGACTTGATAGTCCAAAAGTTGATCCAATACCACAATAAAATTAGTGTTTTTTGGGTATTACTTTTTCTGCCATTTGAAATAAGGTATCCTGTTGGCATTTTGGGTGGAAAATAACAATTCCCGTCGGTAATAATGACGAGAAATAAGGTTTCCCCGTCCGAAGATCAAAATATGAGTTTTGTACGGGAAATATCATTTCCTCCATAATTCAAAATCTCATTTATGGGTGCGAAAATCTATTTCCATACTATTATAAAAATGGGAATGTATCCGGTTTTCTCTCGTGCTCGAATGTTGTAAATATGGTTGTGCTAGTGTAATGGAACTAAAACGATGTCTTTTGATATATCTGGAAAAGAAAACCAACGCTCGGATCTACTTGACATTACAAATGTCTGGTGGATCTCTTCACAACACGCATCACATAAATATTTTACGGCAGAAGACCTCTGGTCAGATGGGAAAACCTATTTCTCCACCGTAATAAAGACGGGAATTATCATTTCCCTACCATATTATGGCAGGTAAATAAAGTCTTCCCGTCCATATTTTATGTATACACACACACACACACTACAAGAAAAACATTTTTTTGTCACATTATTTTTTGTCACACACAAAAAGTGTTGTTATTACTTAGTTATCGAGAGCATGGCAAATGAGTCTAGCTAAGTATATTTTAGCCTGTGACTTCTTGATAATATGAAGACACAACCTGCTGAGTAGTCTAGTATAGTGTAATGTAGAAAGCGGTTATTCAGTTATAGTTTGTAGTAACCGTTTGCAACTTACTTCTAATTGATTCATGAGGTGTATGAAGTTATAAATACCCCATGATCAGCTACATTGTAATCCAAATTGTAACTTTCAGTTCATCAATAATAATTTCGTATTTTTTCTTTCAGTTTATAATTCTGTAAACTTCATCATGGTATCAGAGCAGAAATTTGAGAATTTATGAATGCTTTCCTGCATTTTCTCTATAATCTTTGAAGAATCTTGAGAGAGTTCTTCATCTTTTCTGAGATTTTAGTTTCTTGAGAGTAAAATGTCATCATTTTCCTGCGTTTTCTAATCATTTCTTGATCGGTTTTTCTATCATTTCACTTTCATTGTTGATTTGTGATCAATTCTGGAGTTCTTGATAGCCATGGCAGCTAAGAAACAAGAAATAAGTCCCTCCAGTCTGTTGTATGTTCATCCCAATGAGAATCCGTCTCTGGTTCTTGTTCAGCCATTGATGAATGACAATAACTACAATCCATAGAAAATGTCTATAGAGATGGTGTTGGTTACCAAAAATAAAATTGGCTCCATAGACGGCACGATCAAAAGGCCAGAAGCAGATTCAGCAGATTTCCATGCATGAAGACAATGTGACACAATGGTGAGGTCATAGATCTTGAATTCTATGGAGAACACCATTGCCCATAGTTTGATGTACGTCAAGAGTGCCCATCTGATTTGGAGAATCTTGCGCCTAGATTCTCTAATTTTGATGCCTTGAGGCTTTCAGATATTCTTGAAGAGATGCATCTGCTGAAGCAAGGTACTGACTCTGTCAATCAATATTTCACAAAATTGATGGATTTGTGGGAAGAAATCAAGACTATTAGGCCTGTATCAGTTTGTTCTTATGATCCTCAATGTCATTTGCAAAGGCAATTAGCACGCTAATAGATCCTATGGAGGCTGAACATGTCATGAAATTCCTAAAAGGTTTAAAGGATGAGTTTGAGCCAATGGTTTCACATGCAATGCTAACGGTGCCTTTTCCAGAAATTCATGATGCCTTTGCAATGGCCATTAAATTTGAAAGACAAAATTTATATATATCTAATAGGGCCAAAATCAAGAATCTATGGTTCTTTTGTCTTAGAAAAACGGACAAGGGCAAAATGAGATAGTCAGCAGACCTAACTCTGCTGCAAATCCAGACCTAAGAATCCCAAGAAGATGCAATGCAGTTTTTGTGGATTTAATTGTCACACTAAGGAGACTTGTTAAAAGAAACATGGCTATCCTCCTGGTTTCAAGTCAGTCATGTGTCTGGAACATCCACTATCTATTTACCAGATATCCTACAAAACAAATTAAATATTTTTAGGTACCCAACTTTATTTGGGTTCATGCCTGTTAGCTATCCAAAGGATCTTCTTCTTGGAGGGTTGAAATCATCAACTTCTTATGTATAAGGCATGGCAAAATAACTTCTAATTGTATTGCTAAAAGTATTCTGATACACTTTCCTGCTTTTTGGCATTTGCGTATTTTGTTTCACTCTCCAATAAGTAGGGGTGACCTAATTTCATCTTTGCCTCTTGTATCCAGTGGCCTTGCTTTTTCTCGGTGTTTCCTAAACACATTTGACTGTTTATGAGCAGGTCTCATTTTATATGTTGGAGGTGGAATATTCCAATCATCTTCTAAGGGTAAATTCTGCCCTTACCTTTCAATATACCTTTGCCTTTAGTAGTCTGGTGGTAAGATTATTTACTCTGTTGTTTAACTGCACTAGTTTTGACTTCACTGGTGCAGGATGAGTGGTTGACTCAATGGTCTGTCATTTCCTGAATTTAGGTCCAGTTTTGGTCCTTAATTTAGATTTATGTTGACCATTGTGTCTCTTCTCATCTTGACTATGGTAACCTAGACCAGATCTGGATCCAAACCTTTTTGGGTGTTTGTAAACTGGTGCTCGATTAGCCTTGGTTGGTGCAGAAGTCTTCTTTGCTGGTAAAGTGGTTTCATTGACTGGCATGTCAACATCAAATGACTGATCATCTATTGTTTGTTGAACACTCAAGTGAACTTCTTTCCTAAACAAAGTGAGATTTTTGCATTTCTAGTTCTTTTTTAATCTTTTATTTTCCTATCTTAGATCCTCACATTCATGTTCTAGAATTTCACAATTTGTTTGAATTTCTTCAAATCTACTCATGAGATTTTGAATCAAACTTGTAGAATCAAGAGGGGAAATAGAAGATTGTGCATTGTCAGAGTTAGATGTACTAGATGAGGATGCACTGGAGAGTATCTATGTTTCTTCAATTTCTTTTGCCATCAGACATAGGCATGCTTTGTCATTGTCTGAGCTAGTGCCTTCACTGGCATCTGATTCACTTGCTGATGACTCTGCTGTGTCACTATATTCACTACTTGTTTCAGCCATTAGTGCCTTCTTGCTCTTCTTTTTGTCTGATGAATGCCTCTTTTTGTCTGATGATTTGTGCCTCCTCTTTTCTACATCTTTATCTTTGTTTTCTTCTAGACAATCAACCTTGTAATGTCCCTTCTTCTTGTAATTAAAGCATCGACCTCATCATCTCTTTTCTTCATGTATTTCTTTGGTTGATGACTTATTCATGGATGATGAACTGCCCTTAAATTTCTTCTTCTTGAATCTATCAAACTTCCTTATCAGCAAGGCAACTTGTTCCTACAACTCATGTGTCTCTTTGTTGGCTGAGTCAGCCGCTTTATTTTGCCGGGGTGCAATCAGTGCATTGGCCTTGTGTGGCTATGCTGGTGCACGATCTTCATTATTTAACTCAAATTCATGAGCCTTTAATTGTGACATCAATGTAAGTGTGTCTGTTTTAGCACGTATGTGATGATCTTCCATCTGTTAGGAAATCTACGTGGGAACGCATCGGAATTCAAAATTTAATATCCTTTTACCCAAGATCGATTTCGTTTAAGCAATAAGCATAAAAGAAGTAGACAAAAGAATACCTTGGTTGATCTAATTGGATCGACGCTTTGTCTACGGTTGTAGTTTCTGCATGAAGCCACCCAAGTGTTCGCCCTATACCGGTGATCCACACGAACACCTCGCAGGAATCCCATCATGGATTGCTACCAGAAAATCTCGGTTGCTAGACCGTCTTTTTCTCTCTCATAAATCTCACTCTAGGAAGCTCTCTATTTTTCACAAGAACTATTAGCTCTTGGAATTGTGATGTGCAAAAGAGGTTGACACACACCTCCTATTTATAGTGGATGGGGCGCCCCTAGTAGTGGAGAGAGGAAGAAAACCTTTTACTAGTAAAATAAGGAAAATATATTTGATTGATTTATCTCATTAATATTCAATATCTTATATTAAATATATTTCCAAGATATATATAGACAATATCTTATATTGAATATATCTTTATCTTATTACCATAAATCCATTTTTCCAAAATCAATTAATATATAATATTAATATTATGGTTATTTTATTAATTAAATTATAACTCAAATGTATCCTATACACTTGATATGGTGTCCCTTCCCACAAAATTGGGAATTGAGATTTTCTTTAATTAATATAATATTATGATAAATTAATTTGTAAAATACATGTGTATCATATACACATATAATTTTGACATACATATATACATCATATGTATGTTTAATTAATCAACATTATTAATATCTTGTATTATATTTGTTCATAATAAATAAATACCACAATATTAATTTACCACTATAACCTTTATAGTACGAGACAAATTCTTTCCTTATTTGGTTATCAATTATAACCACATTTTAATCCGGCTAGATGTTCATATGTGTGTGACCGAATATGTTAGGAAATCTATGCGGGAACGCAGTCAAAAATATATTTCCTTTGACCAGGATCGACTTCTTTTAAGCAACAAACACATATAGCTAGTAGACGGTGGTTACCTTGCTTGATCTAAAAGATTCACGCTTTGACCGTCTAAGAAGAGTAGTGATGCACGGAGCCGCCCAAGTGTTCGACATCTACTGCCAGTCCACATGAACAACCTACCGGACCATTGGATTGCTACTAGAAAAATCTTGTTGCTAGACCGGCCTTTTCTCTCTCTCTATAAATCTCTCCAGAAGAAGCTCTCTATTTTTCACAAGAACGATTAGCTCTTGGAATTGTGATGTACAAAAGAGCTAGCAAACCCCTCCTTTAAATAGAGTGAATGGCACCACAGATGAATCCCAATCTGATTGGGAGAAGCTTACTAGTAGATTGAGGAGAAAGAAAACATTTTCCTAATAAAATAAGGAAAATCCCTTTGATTGATTTATCTAATTAATATTCAATATCTTCTATTAAATATTTTTCCTAAGATATATATTGACAATATCTTATATTGAATATCTCTTTATCTTATTACCATAAATCTATTTTTCCAAAAATCAATTAATATCCAATATTAATATTATGGTAATCTTATTAATTAAATTGCACAATTCAAACGTATCCAATACATTAGAAAGTGGCTCCCCTTTTACCATATTTTAGCATCCGGAATATTCTTTAATTAATATAATACTATGATTAATTAATTTGCAAAATACTTGTGTATCATATACACATATAATTTCAACATACATATATACATCATATGTATATTTAATTAATCAACATAATTAATATCTTGTATTTAATTTATTCATAATAAATAAATACCACCATATTAATTTACCACTATAACATTTATAGTCTCGAGATAAACTTTCCTTATTTGGTTATCAACTATAACCACATTTTAATCCGGCTAGATGTTCATATGTGTGTGACCCGATAGGCTTCCGAATATGTTGGCCGTAGACACAAAGTGCAATTTACGAAAATGCCCTTTATGCCTAGCGATCACGGGATAGCGTCTAGCAACACACTGTGACCCTCAATCATCGGAAGAGTCAAATGCAATGACTACTACCTTTAATGTGAAATAGTTACCATGTAAATAGTATCCTATCGCTGTTATAATATCCATACGATCGTATCTCGAGTGTCAATACAATAACGATCGTATCTTATAATCTGGATATCATGTTCTCTCGGAAAAACACATTTACTCCCACTTTACAAAGATTCATGAGAGCTAGACATTCCTTATAAGAAGGCCATTTCGGATATTCAATCCCAATCATAGGATACGCGATTCCCGGACGAACTAACATGTATACTATGCATGCTTCAGTATCACACCCAATCACTATTGCATGATCGCCCCGTGGATTGGGAAAATCTCAATAGTGTCAAAGCATGACAATCCACACCGTGATGCCATGAAGACTCCGGTCTTACGGATAATTACACAACTGCCACATAGTGCGACACTTAATGTAAGTGGGTCAGTCTAACGTATGCATTCTCTAATACACGTCCACGTACAGTCCAAGTGTCTCTACACTTCGATAGACGAGATCTATCCCTGCCCTTAAAGACAAAAGACATCTAATACGTGCTAGCCTGTTCGTACTATCAATGCCCTGTTTAATAGTACATCAGCCTAGAGACATTTAAGTATCAAACTTATTAAAGTGATTAGAGATCTCATCAACCATAATCGCCTATCACGGTTTCTATATCACAGTTTAATACTAAGGACGTTATCATATAACAATTCACAATTGGTTATTTAAAAGAGCAAATATATGACAACAGAAAAGCCATTTAATATATATATAAACATAAAGAAATAGTAGAAATGATCTCACCCGGTCGGATCCGGTCCAACCCGATTGGGTTTAGGACACTATTTCAACAATCTCTCACCTGGCCTAAAACCAATCACTCGCACACACAAGATCAAATTGAAACACAAGAATCTCATGCAATACTTGCAACCAGCCCTAGCCGTGCACGGATCGCTATCCGTGGGGACTCATACTATTTTCATATCATGCTCCAAATGATTAAGTCAAAGGAACTGCCTCAACACACACATGAATCTCTGACGAGACCCTAGTCCTTGCTTCAAGCAATGATTCCACTTACTATATCAGCTATATAAAAAATGTGGAAGACCGTACAAGGTTCAGGAATGAACCTTCTAGATCCATGTACTGCTCCCGCTACGCCTCCAAGGGCACTATTGTGTTTTTGGCCTAGTTGTAGAATTTACAGTGACCCATAGCTAAGAACATTTCCAGCTCACTGTATCACTTAATCAAAGTGACTGCAAACCCAGACTGTAGCTCCTACTAGCCTTCATAAGACTCAGGATACACGTCTGTATAACTATATTTATTTGATTCCAAGTTTTGATAAACTAGGAACTCATCCTTAACTCGTTTAAGAATATTCTCGACATCTACTAGAATCACTTTCATACTTGCTCATGACTCTTCGTGGAGTGTGAACCTCTAGCATAACTCTTATGACGGATCATATTGCAGTAGCAAAGGGAACCTTCCATAAGTATCATCTTTCACCTTATCTTTAGGACAAACGTCCTAACATAGATAGATCTTGAGAAAACTGGCTAGCAGTATCCCCTGTCGCGATCTATGCTAATCTCTTTTAGCATCACATCTATATAGGTAAACTATAAACTAACAACAGTTAAATCCATCACTATAGATTTTTATTTCAAGAATAAGGCTGCTAATCCAAGTGCTTTCGTAAAGACCTTGAACTACCAAACACTAATTGACTGTGACTAGGGGTGATAATTCCTGAGAGAGATATTCAATACCTTACTAAAAATCATAACACACTCCCACTATCCATCTTGCACATTGGGCATATCTCTTCTTTTGACTAAATCAAACTCCTTTGATTATCAAACAAAGAAATCGTCTAGAGAAATTTGTTTGAGTCCATAAATGAATCTCATGGGTTTGCATATTATGTTATTGTCTATGAGCATCGAGCTGTCTGCCCAACATCTTCAACACTATCATATAGCCAAGATACGAAGTTATAACAAGCATAGTCTGAAAAGAACTGGGCTTAGCTGCCAGCATACAGATAATTACAAGGTTTACACCCCGTACCGTTCAGCCATCACTATCTCCTTATGGTAATCATATTACTATCCATGTCAGCCTTTCAGGGACATTCCCCTTCAGTAAGACTGACTAGGTTCACAACCTGGTTGTCACTGATGGAATCTAATTCAGATATTATGGCTCCTGGCCATATCTCTTAATCTTGCCTTTCAAACATTCCTTCATAAGTCATGAGATATTCATTCTTCAAGATGAACATACCAGCGGCCTTTTCAGGCTTAAGGTTATCCACAGACTTACAGAACTTTTGTGTGCACTGAGCAGTGTTTTTCACCTCATCGCTATGCGGCGTCTGCTCATGTTCCAGTGGTTGAATGTATCTTTGTGGTTCTCAAACTCTTTTGACATCTTATTTACTCCCACTGTCTCTTTTGGAAGAAATACTTACTTTAGAAGATAGCATGTCTGGAGACAAACACCTTTTGCTCCGCAGACAAGTAAATAATATCTAGCGTACTTGCTAAGATATTCCATAAAGATTGCGTATGTCGTACTAAAACCCAAGCCTTTCTGACTTTGCCTATGACAACTTCAAATCATCGGTTAAGATAGATTCGACATTATCCTCTTCCATATCTAATATGGAATTCATTCAACCTTTATTCTTTGGAACTTGGTTAAGTACAAGGGCACTATCCCGAAACGGGTAAGGGATACTTTGCATGGCTAGCATCACACATTTATCATATAAATGGTTGTTTCCATTTTAGGAACACAATCCAATTGTGTATCCCAAAAATGGTATCCTTCAAGGGAGAATCTTATTCTTTTTCAGACGACTTCTGAAACACCCTTCAGGTATTAATTACTTCAATCCAATTGGAGATTAATTCCTAAGTAACTCATCAATCTCATTTCATACTAGCTCGAACCTTTTGGGCTTTCCGAACTATGCACTTCACTGAGTACATTCAACTATTTCTAAAAATAG
Organism: Gentiana macrophylla; assembly: GCA_026214975.1. Taxonomy (NCBI): domain Eukaryota; kingdom Viridiplantae; phylum Streptophyta; class Magnoliopsida; order Gentianales; family Gentianaceae; genus Gentiana; species Gentiana macrophylla. Next base: position 55,889,488 of record CM047809.1, read on the forward strand.
TCATAGAGATTAACAAACAATTATTTGTGGCATTAATTGTCATAAGCCAACAAACATTGGTATGTTTAGGCTTTAGACAAATTTTCTAGATTTTATAACCTTTTCATAAAAGGGTATTTTAGTCATCTTTAGATAAGATACGTATCACCCACATGATTCATAATCACATGGTTCAAACATCATCTAAATGACATTTGATTACACATTTCTTTTCGGAGAGTCAACATCTAGAACAACTACAAATATCAAGGATAATGATCATACAAATATTTAGTTGAAATTTCATCACATATATCAACTACATAGTGACATCAATCTAGTATGTATTCGGTGACCTTCCAACTTTATCGGAATAACATTTATTCTTTACAATTGAATATGTCTACTAAATCTTAACAAATAACTGAAAGTATGTTCTTCATAAGAACCGGAACATAATAACATTTATTTAGTTCCCTTATCAGTTTACTAGATCCAGAATATGGTAAGGATTACAACGTTTGCTTCGCATTCCATATCTGTATTTAATCTTTCTAATTTAATCACACTCGTAAGATATCATATATCTAAGAGTTGACTTGAACTTAGATAGATTTATCTTAACACACTTGCCTAAAATAGAGAGACTTCGATAAGCTCTCTATTTAAGCACATGCCCTAACTTTCATTTCAATCCTTTAAACACTTGTAAATATTTCTTAGTAGTCTTCATAAGACTTAAGAAAGATCACAAGAGCTATGTCTTTAATTTCCTTTCATAAAGAAAATCTAAAGTTTATTAAATAGTTTATTTAACCTTTTGAATCATATTCAAAACATTGACTATTTAACTAACCTTTAAGAAATGATTAAAGAATAAGTCGATACTTAAATCTTACAATTTTGAAAACAACCTTTCTAAAATTCGTTGTGGTTATTCTTATCCAACGTTTGAATTAATTGTCATCATACAACAGAATGATCATCTTGGATCGTATCCAATAAATGACTAAATCGTTTAAACTTATTTCAAATGATTTAATCATATCATGAACTTCTGCTTTCACTAATAATTAAAGTCTTGGAGTACTCCATCAAATATGTAGTCTCCTTATCTCTAACTACTATAACGGGATTGCTCGTGTCATTGCTTATTTTAAAAGGATTAAAATTACTTAACCATACTTGAGAACATTTCTCAAAAGGTAACAGTTATAATTTGGTTTTACTAATCGAGAATAAAACATAAATATAAAGTTTTCTAAAACTACAACATAAAAATGAAAATAAAAGAGTGTTGTTGTTTATACACGCAAAATAAATAATGGTCTTTTGGTTTATGATTTTTGCTCCCACTAGTCAACTACATCCAATTGACTTTCAAGAATTATTAATTTCTTTAGTGGACAAGACCCCACTAAACTACCGCGACCCCCGCTTTGGCTGCTGGGCCGAAAATAGTCTAATAGGCAGACAACTCTTTGTCAATCGTATCTTATACGACTCTTGTTATTTGACTAGTCAACTCTTTGACAATTTTCATCTTATGAAGTAGTCAAACACTTACCTCTAAAATCCAAACGACACCGCTTTATTTGGTGGCGAGAGAATTCTTAGTCAAGTCATAACCCCAATATTCATGAGATCTTTTACGATCATATCTCGATAATGACGATATACCCGAGGTAGGTCAACCTCCTGCTTTGGCTGATGAGTTGGATCCGAACAAGGGCTCTTCACCGTCATTATAATATGGGGTGACAATTTCAACTTGATTCTTTTGAGGTGGAAGTATTTATGTAAATTAATTCACTTAATTAATTTCGAATTAATTCTCTAAATTAATTTAATTATTGTCTCATCATGTATATCTATCTCTATAGACATACATCCTACACATTCATTTAGATCGTGCGTAGTTATGCATCTATCGTATCATATAAAATAAATACAAGCACAAAATAAATAAGTGCATAAGGTAACCGGTATGATCATGGATTTTTCTTAGGTGCGGTTTCGAATACAAACTAACGAAACCGTGGGTTACAATCTAAAGGTAGCTGCAACCGCCAATGGGATCTTTAATGCTCCATTCTCCAATTGGATCTTCATTTTCATCTTTCTTTGGTCTTCATCTTCCGCTCCATTCTTGTTACATTTAATTCTATCTAATAAAATAAATACACCCGCCGCTTTGCACGAAGAGGGGCAACGGGAATGGGATAAATGCAGAAAATAAACTAGGTCACGTTATTCATAACGGCCTTGGACAATTTTTAAACCAACAGAAAAATCAAATCATTCACATCTATCCTATCAGTCGAGTCCATGATCAATCGGGGTCCATATAATCATATTATATCTACTATATCTAATCCAGGCAATAACATCTTATAAAAAAGATAAAATTAAAACTTAACTACTTGCGTCTTAATTAATCTATTAACGTTTAATCTATTAAATAAATTTATCCAATCAATTAACTAATTAACATTTAATTAATTAAATGGTTTTAATCGAAATAAAATTAACGATTAATTTTAAACCGATTTCAATTTTAATTTTAATTAATTAGAACTATTCCAAAATAAATCAAAATTAAAATTAGGTCTATTTTGTTTCTTTCCTTTTGATTTTTAATCAAAAGGGATGCCTTTTGTTTCGTAAACCAAAAGGCATCTACCTTGGCCCTTTCCAAAATCAAAATTTTGAAAAGGGCCTAGGCCTATTCCAAACAAAATTTGGAATGACCTAGATTATTTAAGGCAAATCATATTTACGAAATAATGCCATATGACATCCCAATAGTCCAAACTATTTGAAACATTAGTTAGCTACATGACATCAATTAAACAAAAGATATCAATCACAACTATGAACCATATTAAATCACAAAATACACAAAACAAAAAGAAAAAGATTCGCCAGCGACCGCATGACCAATGCGACCATGGGGTTACGCTAAGCTGAGAGCGCGCCTTGATCGGCCGAGCACCACCCGATCTCCCTTTTTTTTCGTGTATCGTTTTGCAAATCTAAAATCTTTCATCTTTTAATTACATGATTTTGAACAATAAAATTAACTACGCAAATTAACATGCTTATTGCTTAAGCTCAAACTCGCTCTGCTACCTTTCGTTAGAAAATCTATGCGGAACGCAATGAATTCAAAAATATATTTCCTTTGACCAGGATTGACTTCGTTTAAGCAACAAACACATAAAGCTAGTAGGCGGTGGTTACCATGCTTGATCTAAAAGATCGACACTTTGAACGTCTAAGGAGAGTAGCGATGCTTGGAGCCGCCCAAGTGTTCGGCCTCTACCGCCAGTCCACACGAACAACCCGCCGGAATCCACCATTGGATTGCTACTAGAAAAATCCGGTTGCTTGACCGACCTTTTCTCTCTCTCTAAATCTCTCCATAAGAAGCTCTCTATTTTTCACAAGAACTATTATCTCTTGGAATTGTGATGTACAAAAGAGCTAGCCAACCCTTCCTTTAAATAGAGTGAATGGCGCCACAGATGAATCCCAATCTGATTGGGAGAAGCTTCCTAATAGATTGAGGAGAAAGAAACATTTTCCTAATAAAATAAGGAAAATCCCTTTGATTGATTTATCTCATTATTATTCAATATCTTATATTAAATATTTTTCCTAATATATATATTGACAATATCTTATATTGAATATATCTTATTACCATAAATCTATTTTTCCAAAAATCAATTAATATCCAATATTAATATTATGGTAATCTTATTAATTAAATTGCACAATTCAAACAAATCCAATACATTAGAAAGTGGCACCCCTTTTACCAATATTTTGGCATCCAGAATATTCTTTAAATAATATAATACTATGATTAATTAATTTACAAAATACATGTGTATCATATACACATATAATTTAAAACATACATATATACATCTTATGTATATTTAATTAATCAACGACACTACAAGAAAAAGGATTTTAATGAGGGAAATTTTATGGGGTGAAAATCCATCATTAAATGGTAGTTATAATGAGGGGACAAATATTATTTTACAACTTGATGACCAAATTTTGATTCCGGTCATTATTAATCAAATTTCCCCTCATTAAGTGATCAATAAAAAAATTTCCTCTCATTATAACTATTATAATATTTTTTGTGAAAAAGTTTATTATTTTTATAATTCCAAACCATTATTTGATATAAATAATAAAATAACAACCTATCCAAAATAATATTTCTCTGCAAATACGTCTACCCGTCTTCCATTTCTTCATCCATTTAACCTAAGCCCCAAATTCCGCCAGGCCCCCTCCTCACCTCCCTTCCTAGTCGCCGTCTTGTTAGCCGGAGGCTCGAGCAGATGACTCAATACCCTACGACAAAGACAAGCATTGAGCAGGCTAGCTTGTGTGAGGATTGAATCAGTCTCCTTAAGCCTAAAAGGCGAAGATGCAGCTCAACTCCACCACCGGACCACCGTCGACCTTGCTGCATTTCTTTCTAATCGAAGAACAAAATCGAAGATTCATCGGCGTCTGCAACTCTATTCATCTTCTAAGTTCCATGAGTAATTTTTTCTTCTTTTGTTTTATTTTTTTTAGTGTTGTATCATTCCACACGGAAGACGAGATCTCATTTGGGGATGAAAGTGTTGATATGTACATACGTATAGATGGAAAAGCTCAAAACTTGATCCGGTACGGTATAGTTTATACCTTTATGAATTTGTTCATGTGTCGATCGATGAATGATTAGTGTGTGTCCTGCTAGATTTAATTGTTTCAATCCTCTGCTCAACTTAAAATACGAGTTCTTACAATGGAGTTCATTTGTATTCCTTGCATATTTACATTGTGTCTTTTTCACTACTATGGTGTGATGCACTTTAAGCATTCTTAGCTTAATTCTTTTCTTATGAAACTCAAAATTGGTATCTGTTTCTTTTAGGAGGATGTTAGGAGTTAGAGGCAAATGGTATGTAGATCTCACAATTGGTCAGTATAAACAAACTCTTCAAGGCCCTTTTGTTAAAAAGTCTATTTCTATAAGGGAGTTGATTTCTAATTGACATATACTCTCCTCTGTTGTGTAGGCATTGGTTGAAAAAGTAGAATATAAGCTTCATGCTATTGGGCCCAACAATGGTGAAGCCTACAAGATAAAGAACACAAAATCTAAGGTGGGTTTATTTTTGAAAGCTAATGTCGAAAGTTCACTTATTTCCTAAATTTTGATCAATCTGATATTATCTGGTCTCTATTCTTGAGAATGTTTACCGGAAGGAATTTGGGCCTCTTTATTCTTTCTGGATCTTGATTTCGGGAACCCTGGTCTTCAAGGTTCTTCTCCTCTCTCTCATGTGTGTATATTATTGTCTTATTTGATCAGTTTACGTGTTCTGGAGAGCTTGTTGTACATCAAGCTGATTAAAATTCATGATCTTTTGTGTTGGAAAATGGACTCTATGATCTAATAGTTATTTCCAAGTTTGCATTACTTTCCCCCAGTTTCCATTTCTTTTATTAAACAAGACATATATTGAACAAAATATATTGTCATTTTATTTAGTGTTTGGATGCCTCAATTACGCATCCAAAGATGTATTCTATTTCCCATCTATGTTTCTTCCTAATGGAAACTATTCATCATTAGTAGGATAAAAATCACACTAGCAAATCTTCCTAATCAACACGATAGCTTGGCGATTGTCAAAGTCCCTATGAAAGGAATTGAATGACTATTTCTTCCTGCGTAATGTAAGGTTCATTTATTTTACTTTCTTGTTTGACTTATGACTCTTGATGTTGTATGTTGTTTATCGAAGCCGATAAAGGATTGAGACGTCTTAAAACTATCCTTAGAAGTTTGTTATGTAGATAAATTGGTTGTTTATCACGTATACTAACATACATATCTCGTATTTGTCAACAAAATAGATAGATATTTTGCATTGTAAGTTCTGTTCCATTCACTATTCTCAAATGCGTCGACCTTCAAATATACCACAAAAGTTAAGAACTTTCAATAGTTTCTTTGACTATTCCTTCAAGCTGTAATTCCATGATACTGATGTTGGATTGGAACATTTTGTACTTATGTTCATGATTGGAGTTGTTTTGAGATTTTGAGCAAATGGGATATTAGTGATGGATTACTTCTTCTGGATGTTTGGCCTAAACAATATCTACTGTCCTTTTCTTTGCTCGTATGTCTACTATCTTTTAATGATATGTGTTGTGTTGGTTTTGTGCTAGGACACCATGAATGTCAAGGTCCTCTATTGATGCGGTGAAGCCTATAAATCTCTGGGACATTCAGAAGTGAGTTCACTACTTTTATTCTTGTGCCCTATTGATTTCTATATTTGTTGAGAAGTGTAATGTTTATTAATAACATTTTTAGGTAATGTGCTAAATTTTTTTTTCATTACAGAATGTTGTTTCTGACTCGGGCAAAGGTCATGAAATATCTTTGGATGATGAAACTTTTGTTTATGTATTCATGTATTTGACTTGATTTTATCAAAGCTCTATACATTGTACATTTGCATTCGATTTTTATGCTATGATAGCTACATCAGCATTACAGTAGTAGTACTACTACTACTACTCTAAAATCGCTTTATTCACTTTGTTGTTCTTCAATTGTTACTACTATAGCTCAACTTTTACCATATTATTATTTGTACAGATTTTATCTATTTCCAATATATTGCCACAATTATCATTAAGGCTAGAAAATATGCTCTAAATCCTTTTTTAATCATCCGTGATATAGTGCTAAATTCTCTTTTGAAGCACTGCAAATATATATATAAAAGGCTCGCATGTTCTCTCGAACAGAGTATCTTGTGTATTAATTTTTGTGATGTGAAATACTTGTCCATTTAATAATATTTTAGTCTTATGCCGTGAGACATACACACACATCTCTCTAAAGGCCATGTCTTTAGTGTACACTTGAATAGCTATATATGCTTTTATGTCTATGACCAACCTGCTATATATGTTCTCTTTGTTTAATATTATAGCCGTTCTTTGCAGTAGCATCTTTTGTCCTATCTATATGACTTTTCGAACTGTAAAAGTCGATCTCATTGTCTTCATTCAAAATAATACGATTTTCATTGTGAGTTAGAATTTTGTTTTGTATTAGATTCTCTTACAAAGGCAATGGAGGTTCAAGCTATGAATATGAGAAGTGAAGTTTAAATGATGAAGGAGGAGGTTATGTGTGTGGTGAAAGAACGAGAAAGCAAAAAAAGAGTTTGGATACTCAAAAGGTCTTGTTACTATCTCTTAATCGCTTCCTAGAACATACAACTCTTTTTTATAGACAAATTATTTCCTTGTTCTATTCTTTTGGATTGGTGATAGTGCCATTAATGCACCAAGAAAAGCTGTAGTTAGTATTTGATAATGAACATTTGAAACTGGAAATGAAGGTTTCATGTAATTTTGGCTTGTGATTCTTTTTATGTTGTTCCTATCCTATTTTTTGGGTTCATTTTAGTCTAAATTAAGGGGACGTGTCCTCATTAAACCATTGTATAATGAGTGGAAATGACCCTATAATGAAGGTATATGTCATCATTAAATCACAAATTAATGATGGGAAAATAACCTATTAATGAGGGTATGTGTCATCATTAAATCACAATTTAATGACGGAAAAATGACCTTTAATGTGGACATGTGTTGTGATTAAATCGTTGTTTAATGAGGGGAAAAGAGCCTATAATGAGTGGATGCATCGTTATTAAAAACAATGTTTAATGATAGGAATATACCGTCATTGAATGTATTATACAATTAATGACAGAAGCGATTCCCGTCATTATTACCTTTAACGGCGGAGGCGGCAATGAAGGATATTTCCGTCATTAAGAGCCTTTAATGACGGGAATCGGGTATTTAATGATGGGAATTCCTCTTATTAAAATTCGATTTTCTTGTAGTGACAATTAATTTCTTGTATTTAATTTATTCATAATAAATAAATACCACCATATTAATTTACCACTATAAACTTTATAGTCTCGAGATAAACTTTCCTTATTTGGTTATCAACTATAACCATATTTTAATCCGGCTAGATATGTGTGTGACCCGATAGGCTTCCGAATATGTTGGCCGTAGACACAAAGTGCAATTTATGAAGATGCCCATTATGCCTAACGATCACGGGATAGCGTCTAGCAACACACCATGACCCCCAATCATCGAAAGAGTCAAATGCAATGACTACTACCTTTCATGTGAAACAGATTTACCATGTAAATAGAATCCTATCATTTGAAATAATATCCATACGATCGTATCTCGAGTGTCAATACATTAACGATCATATCTTATAACGGATATCATGCTCTCTCAAAGTAACACATTTACTACCACTTTGCAAAGATTCACGAGAGCTAGACATTCCTTATAAGAAGGCCATTTCGGATATTCAATCCCAATCATAGGACACGCGATTCCCAGCATTTAACTAACATGTGTATACTCCGCATGCTTGATTCTTAGAGTAATAGAACCGATCGACACACTCGATCATAGCACATCGGAAGTTTATGCAATTTACGATATGAGACATAACTAATTAATCCTACGAGAAGGTTAGTAGATTTACCCATACCGGAGAGAGATGATAAAATCGACCAAGGGAGAATCCGTAGTCTTCCGGATTGTATCTCCTAGCGACGACTGGTGGACGTCGATCCTCGCCGTAGAACCTCCCCGAATATGTTTCCCTATTAATGACTAAGGCAAGAAACTAATTTTTCTTCCTTTTCATGTAAAAGTGGCGCCAATTAATTGTGTGTATTTTTCTAGGAGGAAATCTCTTTATATAGAAAAATAACTAGTCAAGAGAGTTATCCTTTTCACACCATAAAAACCTATTCCCATAAGGATAAGATATTTTTCCCATAAAATAAGAGATAATTCCCAAAAAATCAGTTTCTTAATTTTCCATTAATTATCCAACAAATAGATAATTAATTAATTATACAAATGAGATAATCAAGAAAAATTTCTTCTCCTAAATTATCCTAATGTGTGGCGCCATTTCAGTCACTATTTTAATAGAAAATGTCTTTTCTATTTTACATATTATTTACTAAATAAATAATATTTGCATATTCATTAAATAGAAAAACTATTTAATTTATTCTCGAGGTTCCATAAAACGAGAAAACACTCGCGTGTTAGGAGCCAACCCGGGGACCATGGACCTATAACAAGTAGCTACAATAAATCAAATAAAATATTCATCGAACATAATATTTTTACTTAATTCATTAATTCGAATTACGCCACCATAAATCCGAGTCGAACTCTATCGATTATAGATATAACTTATTCTCAAAATGTAAGTCGAGTCGATAAGTGTCCATTGATATAATCATTTCATATAAACTAACCCTCCATAGACTATCCATACTTGAAGTAGGATTATTTCCGTAAACCTTCTTCAATACATCTTATTCTTATTTGTCATTAACCCACTAGTGATCAATTAGTCATAACCAATACGAACTCCGGGATTGATCGGTTTCTAGGGTCAACAAATAAGGGATTGTCTTTCTTCTACTTCCCAGGAAGGAATGGATTCCATATCGTGAGACACACTTCTCACTCATTCCAGAATAGTGCCAACGTGAAAGTGATTCGGACCGCGCCTCTTAAAGATCCTTAACGAACACATCAAACCCTATCCTGAAACTAGTAGGAGCCTGTAATCACTTCAGGATTAATGTTAATCCATATATGATCATCTTGTGATTTAATAAGATTTCTCAATCACGGAATTATATGAGAAACTCAGATTAAATCGGTGCAGTCATATATGACTCTCATCATATATAAATTCCCCACTTAGACAACCAATGTCGACGGTCCGGATAGGACGGTCACACCATAAAGTGTTCCGGGCGCATTAATGGTGGTTTAATCAATAGACCCCATACTTTGATTAACTTCACCACGGACTAATATTTCAAGTATATCACCATAAACTTAATCCTCATGTGTGACACACACTAAGTTATATGGCTACAGTAGTGTATTACTTACAAGCACGAAGCAAGTAATAAGATGAGAATAAATTTGTCATTTATTAATTCTAAAAACAATTACATAAATTGTCTTTCGGGCGCTACTTCCAACAATCTCCCACTTGCCCGTAAGGACAAGCAACAATTGCCTTTCGGGCACTCTACATCTAACAATCTCCCACTTGCCCGTAAAGACAAGCAACAATTCTTTATAGAGCACCTCACCCTTCTTCTATATATCCACAACATTCTCTTACTTGCTCTAAAGAAGATGAGATATATCTCCCAATCTCATACTGTAATATCCCGAAATTTTGACTTACTAATTATTTAATAAAGGATCTAATTATTCGGGAAATTATGGGAAATTATGGGATTTAATAATTTTATGAAGGATTTATTAGTAATTAAAAAGGAGTTTTAATCACTTAATGAATAAAAAGGGTTTTCACTCCTTTTTCCTCCCTTATTTTTCCCCAAGCAAAATTTTCAGCCTCAAAACCTCCCTTGCCGCCGACTTGCTTGTGAGGAGGAAGGAGAGAAAAATCTCTCCTTGGTGTTTAGGAATTCGTCGTCGGTAATCGCTGTTTTCTTTTATAGATTCGAGCTTCGTTGAGGATCGTTTCTAGCTTAGCAAGGGCTTTCAAAAACGCAGCAAATTCCGGTAAGGATAATTCTATGCTGTCAAAAGTTTAACTTGATGCTGTAAAAGTTTAATTTAAGACTTCTATGCTTGTGTGCCACGGTTTTGGTGTGTTAAACGTTCCTAGTAGTGTGTTTTTGTGTTAGTTAAAATCTCTGATCGATATGATACCTTTGTATGAAGTTTTCGGGCCTAAAGTGTTGTTTTGCTCTTTGTGTTGTGGAGAAACGGCTCGTAAATCGTGTAGAGAGCTTTTAGGGTTTTAGTTGAAACCAGTGGACGGGCGCTCGCTTTGAGAGAACGGGCGCCCGGTCTTGGTCTCAACTTCAGGCAGGCGTCCGATTCTGGACGGCGCCTCGAAGGGCTACTTTTGATTCGAGGATGTAAATTTTTTCGGTGGACGGGCGCCCAAGTATAATGGACGGACGTCCAGTGCTAAAAATCGATTCGAGGATGTAACAGTTTCTTTGACGCGCGCCTCGAGATCTTGGGACGGGCGTCTACTTTTCCAAACGGGCGCCCAACATTTCAGACGGGCGCCCGTTTAAATATTCTCTCTTCTTTGTTAGCTACGGATAAACCTTATGAGCATGTTTTGTAAGTTGTGTTTGGATGAGACAACGGTATTGGTAACATTGGGTTTTGGATTTTGGGCATAGGAGTTCGTAGACCCGTAGTGGTCGGGCCGGATAGGGTAGCTCCCAAAGCCGTAAAACCGGAAGGTTTTCATACGACTTCAATGACCCTACGTGTTTGGGGAGTTGCGAGGCGATGATGTGGTCGGGCCGGATAGGGTAGTACCCGAAGCCGGGAACCCGGGAAGGTTTCCTTGCACCCAAAGACGTGATGGTCCATCTAGTATGGTACCATTGGATGACCTTTAGGACCCTCCTCTCAGTGGCTTTACCCTTTTGAGGGATGTGCACATTCGGGACCTTTAGGTGGCTAGTTGTGATGTTTGTTATCCATTACGGGCGGTCGTGACTTTTATAGATTGGTTGGGTCCTTCATAAATTTAGCAGTACCTTTCTTGAGTTGGTTTTACTTTTGTACACTAGATTTACTCTTACTCAACTTTATAGTTGACGGTTTGTACTTTCGTTTGACCCTACTATGATCCATTTATGGGGAGTGATTCTTAAGGTGTACTTCTATGGATGTTTGCTTTGATTTGGGATGTCACGGGGTTTGAGCCACGTAGTCGCGATCTACATGTTGTCTACATTATTTGAATTTTAAATTCTAAAGATTTTGATGTTCCACATAATTACATTTTCTTTCGGATTTGTACTCACTTTAATATTTTCTTTCAAAATAATGAATGGTGAATGTTTATTTTCTTTCTCTTTGTGGAATGTTGAATGTTACCGCCACGATCGTGTGTCGCGATGAGTGGCACTACGGTGACCAATACCGCGGCCGACGGGATTGGAAACCGGGGTGTTACAAAGTGGTTTCAGAGACGTTCGACTCCAGGACCACCACCTAAAATGAACCTTAAGAATAAATTCACTAAAATAAGCACAGTGAGGATGTGTGGGGTAGGTATTGAGGTCTATGTAGGGAAGGTACGGTGAATTTCGATGTATGTGGAAATGTGGCTGCATGTTGCAATTCATTTTGGATGAGTGAGTGTTAGTATATGTGAAATATTACGTGGCATAATATAGGCGATAATTGAATGTATGATTGTTTACTTTTGTAGTTTTAGCTATGCCTCCTAGGAATGGAAATGAGAGGACCGGTGATTGACCAGCTTGGTTAAGATGAATCAAGACTGATTCAGCGGTCAACAAGTCGGCAGAGGATCGTTCACAGGGGTCAACCACCGGCATGACTAGGGCCGTGAGTCAGCAGCGGCCTAGTCAGTACGATGGTAAGGGAGATCCTAAGGGATTCGAGCGGTGGATTAGAGAGTTTGAAAAGATCTTCGCCACTCTGGGCCGCCCGAAGAAGAATCAAGGTCGACCAAGCCGCTTACTTGGTTGTGTGGGCTGATCTGTGGTGGGGTGCTAACAAAGATCGGTTGGCTCGCATCAGTAAATGAGCAAGTGGAAACGGTATTGGTACCACCGAATCGACCGACCGAGTTTAAGCAGAGTCGAGGCGTGAATTCTTTCCCGAATCCAAGAGGAAAGAGAGCTGCGGGTGGAGTTCGATAATCTCCGGCAGGGGGATATGACCGTGCAAGAATATTACGAAAAGTTTGTCGACTTGGCAGTTTATGCATCTGAGCTAGTGCCGACTGAAGAGGCCAAGATGGTGAAGTTTGAGCAACACTTAGATTTAGCGATCCGGGATCGCATGGGGGCAAGCAGGGGCTTCACGAGCTTAAAAGAGATGTGTGAAGTAGCATGCAACATTGAAAGAATTCGGAGAGAGGTTAAAGCGACATATGCTACTAACAAGAGGAAGAGTGTCTCTGAGGACAATCAGGGGCAGCAAAAGCGGAGCAATTTTGGAAACCCATCAGTACGACAGTCCTTTTCGGAAAATTCCCACCTTACCAGGGGTAGTGGCGGTCAGCCAGCGAGAGGTAACTCTCAGGGGTTTAGTCGGACACGAAGTTATCATTGCAAGCGGTTCCAGAGAAATCATCCGGGTACCGATTGTTCAGGTGCGCAGGTTCAGTGTCACAATTGTGGGAAGTTTGGACATAGACGGTATGAGTGCTTTACGGCTCCACTCTGCCGGTCGGCATCTATTACGGGAAGCAACATGGTTGGGACTCGAGGGAGCAACACGGGGAACATGGGTAGGGTAACCAAGAAGCAGAGCGGTACTCCTCGCACTGAGCCGGCGTGGGGTGCACCTACACCACCCTTTGGCGAAAAGTAAATCGACCATCGTGGTCGCCAAAGATTCCTGCGGGGTGAGAAAAATCAGGCCCAGGAGATTATTCGCCTTCGGGCGGAGAGGAGGCCGAAGAGAGCAAACCACGTAGTGACGGGTAATTTTCTCGTTAACTCATTTTTATCCTATGTACTTTTGATTCGGGTGCATCATGTTCCTTTGTAGCAAGTTCGCATGTTTCGAGGTTAGGCCTAGTTACATTCGAGGTGATTGATGAGAAGTTTATGCAACCATCGGGAGAGTTAGTACCATGTTCTAAGTTGTATAGAGATGTACCATTAGTGATTTTGGGAGCCAACTTGACGGTTGACTTGATCAAGTTTCCTCTTGAGAACTTCGACGTTATTTTGGGTATGGATGGTTGAACCGGCATAAAGCCAAAATTGATTTGTGAGCGTAAGAAGGTAGCGTTGAGAGACCCTAAAGGGGTGCGAGTATCTTACAAGGATTTGTGGACAAACCGAATGTGAAGATCATTTCGGTGGTGACTTTAGATCTCTCGTCAAGAGAGGGTACCCGTTGTTTATGTGTCACGTGCATGATGTAAGCACTGAGGATCCTAAACTAACGGACATTGACGTAGTCCGTGATTTTGGGGACGTATTCCCGGATGACATACCGGGTATGCCACCCCGCAGGGAAGTAGAGTTTGCAGTGGAGTTGGTGCCGGGACCGCACCGATATCGAAAGCACCCTATCGTATGGGCACATAAGGAATTAGCCGAACTAAAGGTACAATTGGAAGAAGCGCTCGATAAGGGGTATATCCGACCGAGTGTGTCACCGTGGGAGCACCGGTGTTGTTTGTGAAGAAGAAGGATGGTAGTATGCGGCCGTGTGTATTGATTACCGGAGCCGAACAACGTCACGGTGATGAAGAACAAGTATCCGTTACCTAGGATCGATGACTTGTTCGATCAACTACGGAGGCGGTATTTTCGAAGATTGATTTGCAATCGTGATATCACCCGGCTCAGGGTAGCGGATGTGGATATCCCAAAGACCGCATTTCGTACGAAGTGCACGGACATTATGAGTTCACGGTCATGCCTTTCGGATTGACCAACGCACAAAGCGATTTTCATGGATTTAATGAACCGGGTATTCGAGACTTACTTAGACCAGCTTTGTAGTAGTCTTTATCGGCGACATCCTGGTATACTCTAAGACTAAGGAAGAACATGCCGAGCACCGAGGCTCATCTGCGAGTTTTACGAGAAAAACAAGCTGTATCTGGCTGTCTAAATGTGAATTCGTTGGAGCGAGTGGCATTCTTGGGGCATGTTGTCTCGAAAGACGGTGTATCCGTTGATCCGAGCAAGATAGAGGCGGTGGCGAGGTGGCCAACACCTAAGAATGTTGCAGAAATTCGAAGCTTTTTGGGTTTGGCTGGATATTACCGAAGATTTGTAAAAGACTTTTCCAAGATTGCGAGGCCGATGACTGCGTTGATGCAAAAAGAGAACCGGTTTAAGTGGGATGACAATTGCGAGAGGGCGTTTCAACTACTTAAGGAACGGTTGACCACGGCTCGGTGCTAGCATTACCCGGCGGGAATGAGGACATCGAGGTTTATACTTGATGCATCGAAGAATGGTGCAGGTTGCGATCGATGCAACGGAGGCGAGTGATCGCGTATGCATCGAGGCAAATTGAAACCATACGAGAGGTAACTACCCGACTCACGACTTAGAGTTGGCAGCTGTGGTCTTCGCATTGAAGATATGGAGACACTACTTGTACGGAATAACTTTCAAGGTGTTTTCAGATCACAAGAGTCTGAAGTACATATTTACACAGAAGGAGCTCAACATGCGTCAGAGGCGTTGGTTGGAGCTAATTAAAGATTATGACATGGAAATCCAATACCACGGCGGAAGGCCAATGTAGTGGCGGACGCTTTGAGTCGGAAATCGATTCATTCCTTGTGCGAGGAAGTAGCTCGGATCAGACTACGAGAAGAGTTGGACCGCATGGATATTTGTGTCATCCAGAAGGGCGGAGATAAAAGCGACTTCGTCTTACAACCCGAATTATACGCTGAGATCCGGGCGAAACAAGTGGGTGACAGGGTAATTGAGGCAAAGAAGGCCAAGATTGGTACAGATGGAGCGGCTGATTTTACGTTACACGAGGATGGTAGTATCCGGTTTAAGGGTCGGTGGTGTGTACCAGCCGACGAAGAACTCAAGAGGCGGATCTTGGGTGAAGCTCATAGTACGCCTTATTCGGTTCACCCGGGAGGAGACAAACTGTATAAAGATCTCAGGAAAACCTTTTGGTGGCCCAATATGAAACGCGAAGTGGCAGAATTTGTGGCAAAGTGCTTGACTTGTCAGAAGGTCAAGATTGAACATCGACGGCCACAGTGGTACGCGGCCGTTGGATGTGCCGGTTTGGAAGTGGGATTCCATCTCCATGGATTTTGTATGCGGATTACCGAGGAGCCCATGGGAATAATATGATTTGGGTCGTTGTGGATAGACTGACCAAAGCGGCGCATTTCATTCCGATGAAAGACACTTGGAGTAAGACGGAGTTGGCTATGGCTTACCGGAGGAATATTGTGAGACTACATGGTATACCCAGCAGCATTGTGTCAGATAGAGATGCGAGATTCATATCTCGGTTTTGGCGAGAGAGCTGAGCATGCCTTGGGGACGGAGCTACGAATGAGTCTGACTTTTCACCCTCGCTACCGATGGTCGACGGAGAGGACCATACAAACTTTGGAAGACATCTTTGAGGGCATGTGTGTTAGAATTCAAAGGCTCTTGGGAGGAAAAGCTCGATCTTATTGAGTTTTCATACAACAACAGCTACCATGCCAGTATTAAGATAGCACCTTTTGAGGCACTTTATGGTAGGAAATGCAAGAGTCCGGTTTGTTGGGACGATTCGTCCGAGGCAGTGATTTTGGGACCGCAAATGATCGAAGATACGGTCAAGCAGGTACGGACGATCCGAGAAAAGATGAAGGCTGCCCAAGATAGGCAGAAGAGTTATGCAGACTTACACCGCCGGGATATTGAGTTCGTCGTGGGTGATAAGGAATTGCTACGAGTATCACCAACCGAGAGGAGTAATGCGTTTTGGCAAAAGGAAGTTGAGTCCCAAATGCACGTGGGGCCATATGAGGTCTTGGACCGTATAGGTGAAGTGGCATATCGACTCGCCTTGCCACCGGCGTTGGATAAGGTGCATAACGTGTTCCATGTATCCCAATTGCGCAAGTACGTGAGTGACCCTTCCCACGTGATTGAACCGGAGGTGGTGGAGCTAGACCAGTCCTTGACTTACGAGGAGGTACCGGTGCAGATATTAGATACTAAGGTACGGAAAACAAGGGACGTGAGGTTAGCATCGTCAAGGTCTTATGGTTCAACCATGCCACCGAGGAGGCGACATGGGAAGGCGAGGACGCTATGCGACAGAAGTACCCGCATTTGTTCTCCTAAGGTATGCAATTCTCAAGCCTTGTTCGTAAAATCCTTTTTCTTATCTTCGGGGACGAAGGGTGCCTTAAGGGGGGGTGGATTAACGCCAGTATTGAACTGAACCGAGGACGAAGTTTTGTCTTAGGGGGGGAGGATGTAATATCCGAAATTTTGACTTACTAATTATTTAATAAAGGATCTAATTATTTGGGAAATTATGGGGAAATTATGGGATTTAATAATTTTTATGAAGGGATTTATTAGTAATTAAAAGGAGTTTTAATCACTTAATGAATAAAAAGGGTTTTCACTCCTTTTCCCTCCTTATTTTTCCCAAGCAAAATTTTCAGCCTCAAAACCTCCCTTGCCGCCGACTTGCTTGTGAGGAGGAAGGAGAGAAAATCTCTCCTTGGTGTTTAGGAAGGAATTCGTCATTGTAATTTGTTTTCTTTTATAGATTCGAGCTTCGTTGAGGATCGTTTCTAGCTTAGCAAGGGCTTTCAAAACGCGACAAATTCGGTAAGGATAATTCTATGCTGTCAAAAGTTTAACTTGATGCTGTAAAAGTTTAATTTAAGACTTCTATGCTTGTGTGCCACGGTTTTGGTGTGTTAAACGTTCCTAGTAGTGTGTTTTTGTGTTAGTTAAAATCTACAGTCGATATGATACCTTTGTATGAAGTTTTCTGGGCCTAAAGTGTTGTTTTGCTGCTGTGTTGTGGAGAAACGGCTCAGAAATTGCGTAGAGAGCTTTTAGGGTTTTAGTTGAAACCCAGGCTGGACGGGCGTCCGCCTTGAGAGGACGGGCGTCCAGTCTTGGTCTCAACTCAGACGGGCGTCCGGATTCCTGGACGGGCGTCTGAAGGGCTACTTTTGATTCAGGATGTAAAGTTTTCTGGTGGACGGGCGTCCAAGTATAATGGACGGACGTCCAGGTGCTAAAAATCGATTCAGGATGTAACAGTTTCTTGGGACGCTGCGTCGAGATCTTGGGACGGGCGCTCTACTTTTCCAAACAGGCGCCCAACATTCAGCACGGGCGCCCAGGTTTAAATGTTCTCTCTTCTTTGTTAGCTATGGATAAACCTTATGAGCATGTTTTGTAAGTTGTGTTTGGATGAGACAACGGTATTGGTAACATTGGGTTTTGGATTTTGGGCATAGGAGTTCGTAGACCCGTAGTGGTCGGGCCGGATAGGGTAGCTCCCAAAGCCGTAAACCCGGAAGGTTTCTTACGACTTCAATGACCCCTACGTGTTTGGGGAGTTGCGCAGGCGATGATGGTCGGGCCGGATAGGGTAGTACCCGAAGCCGGGAACCCGGGAAGGTTTCCTTGCACCCCAGCACGTGATGGTCCATCTAGTATGGTACCATTGGATGACCTTTAGGACCCTCCTCTCTAGGGCTTTACCCTTTTGAGGGATGTGCACATTCGGGACCTTTAGGTGGCTAGTTGTGATGTTTGTTATCTGTTATGGGTGTCGTAACTTTTATAGATTGGTTGGGTCCTTCATAAATTTAGTAGTACCTTTCTTGAGTTGGTTTTACTTTTGTACACTAGATTTACTCTTACTCAACTTTATAGTTGACGGTTTGTACTTTCGTTTGACCCCTGCTTATGATCCATTTATGGGGAGCAGATTCTTAGTGT
The DNA here is from genome assembly GCA_026214975.1 of Gentiana macrophylla. Taxonomy (NCBI): domain Eukaryota; kingdom Viridiplantae; phylum Streptophyta; class Magnoliopsida; order Gentianales; family Gentianaceae; genus Gentiana; species Gentiana macrophylla. Next base: position 55,908,114 of record CM047809.1, read on the forward strand.
GTACTTCTATGGATGTTTGCTTGTTCTTTGGGATGTCACGGGGTTTGAGAGCCACGTAGTCGCGATCACATGTTGTCTACATTATTTGAATTTTAAATTCTAAAGATTTTGATGTTCCACATAATTACATTTTCTTTCGGATTTGTACTCACTTTTATATTTTCTTTCAAAATAATGAATGGTGAATGTTTATTTTCTTTCTGTTGTGGAATGTTGAATGTTACCGCCACACGTGTGTGTCGCGATGAGTGGCACTACGGTGACCAATACCGGCGGCGACGGGATTGGAAACCGGGGTGTTACACATACCCGCCAAGCGCTTATCAGTGACACTAGATATCACGCAACTTGGTAAACTGATCAGCTAGGTTGTCGGCTCGAGGCGATCTTTAGGACCGAAATGCCGCCTCTTTGCACGATCTATCTGACCATGTGGTACTTACTTTCAATATGCTTTTGACCACTTATGATTGCGAAGATCATTTGCATGAGCTACCTCTTAACTGTTTTCATAGTAAAATGGTATCGGCTCATCTAGACCTAGAATCACTTCCAATTCCAACAAAGAACTTCTCAAGCCATACTGCCTCTTTAGCTGCTCCGAAAGCTGCTATGTATTCGACTAACATAGTCAAATTGGCAGTGCTGGATTGCTCCAGACTGTAGCTCCATCACAATGAGTAAACACTGAGCCTGAGATCGATTCACGATCATCCTTAATCCGACTAAAATCATAATCAGTGTAGTCAACAATATTCAGGTTTGCACCCGAATATACTAGCATATGATTCCTCATTCTCTAAAGGTACTTGAGGATGTATTGTACTGCTTACCATCACTCGAATCCAAGATTCGACTTTTAATAACCTGACTTTCTCTATCCAAAAGAGAATCTATCCTATTTTCTCTATATCCGAAGATTTAGAGAATTATTCCGTGAGGGGTTGGGTAGGAAACCTCTTGTTGAATATTGTATACGAAAATGCATCATCATCTTTAACAGTAAGATGGATGGAAAACTGCCACAACTTGTTCTCATGAATTTGACCGAATCAAATTCTAAGAATATAGTCCACTTCTCGATTCGAGAGAAGCTTTGGCTCGTCGATTTTGACTTGAGATAACACACACATGTTGTTCACAATCACTTTTAAAGTGTTACCTTTATAAACACTAATATTTACCACTTTAACCAATATTGATTCTCGGTCTACAAAAGACTCACCAATATTACGGTCAAGCCCACACATTTCAAAACATGTGAATTTTAATGACACGAAGGTTTACTTTAATCCACCGATGGATATAAGCATAGGCAAATCAATATGCCATTGGCTTTAAGCTAAAACCTTACATTCGAATGAATTCAAGCTCCTTTGTATGGCAAGAATGTTTGAGGCATCACCCATGTTAGTCTTTGACTTTTCATGGAGTTAAGCAAGCAATGTGAGTGGTGAGAAAGTTTCAGGCATCACCCCTATTGAACTATCTACTTCTCGAGGAATTACCCTAGACCACTTGGCTTTGCTTAGAAAGTTAAACATTCCCATTCATTCGACACTTTTCCATGTAGATCCAATTACTCCTCTCTGGGCACGAGACACTCAATTGGTTCTACAAGAGTTTGAACAAAATTGGAGTACATAAAACTCCATTTACAGGTATATGGCTTTAAACCAACCCCTTTTATCGAGAATCCTTTACGATCCTTCCAAAAAAAAAACCATAGGTTATCAATCACCCCCAATTGATCAGAAGATCGTGCATAATCACAATGGGTCAATGGTTAAACCATACTCCCATTTGCATTTGGGTGGATTGATGTTATGATCTGGTTCAGAAGTATTTATCAGTGTTATCCCCCAACAACCAATGTTGGTTGTGGTCTAATTAAATCAGATAGTAACTCATTGAGTAACTGTACTTCAAGGTCCGAGGTTGTTATTATATATTCTTCAAGAAAGGCTGTGACAGTTCAACCGTCACTTTCCGATCATAACCAACCTTTACTCATTGCACTGAGATATTTCATGAACAGTCACCATCTAACGTGTATGCAAAATCTCCAGTCCTACCTTCAAGCTCTAGTGCTAAATGCCTCTATTTGAGGAAGTGGAGTAAATGTTATTCACTCTTTATCCACAAATTCATAAGCATCTTCTAGGTAGACTTCTTGGTATAATGTAAACCGTTATTTTTCAATCAATAACTTAATTGAGTTAAGCAGTGTAATGTAGCATATCAATTACTATACAAGACAATACATGGTTTATCCTTTCAGTGAAATCGTTTCACCTGAGGTAGGCCAAGCATCAGTGCCAAAACCATGCCATAGCTTATATCTGAGCATTGAATACTCGTTTCTCTGGTGATATCATAGATTCCTCCAAATATTTAGACAAACTAATCGGCGTTTTGAGTAGTCATTAGACAAAAAAGGTCTATTACTCAAAAGCTCCCACTAGCTACTATCCTTCATAAGACCCCGAAGGTCAATATGAACAAGCTATGATACTTCTTTAGCTCTATTAACCTTTCCTAATTGGAAGTTTACTTAGTCATTTTTCCTTGGAGATAGTGTTCTTAGACTGGAAGATAGGAATCACCCTTAGCCAGTCTTCAGATCTTATCTCTAGGATATATGCACTAATTAATAGATGCTGAAAAATCGTTTATCTAAATACGGAAACCATTTGTCTTAATAGTTTATGATGTGTTACATATACCTTTTCAGCATTACTTAGTGGTTCTGACTTTTTCAGACAAAAGTCCGAGTCTCAGAATCGTATAAAAATATCATACTCACTTTCTTTAAGGCAACTATATTATCGATGTGAAAGTGAATCCATTTGTTCCAACTAATCTGAAAATAGAAATTATATTTCTTTGATATTCAAGAATTAAAATCCGAAATTTATTTCCTTATATCACTACCACTATCTTAGCTGAAATAACTGCCCGTTGTGTACTTTTTATCATGAATGCCCAGCTACTTTGTTCTAACAAAAGAACTTTAGCTTTCTGAGTCAAATTACTCGGTGAAGAAAGTCTATAAGGATTCATTGATTATTATGAGACAGATTTCATTGATTATTACGGTGTGTTGACAGAGATTCTCGAACTACAGTACCTTGATGGAAAACGATTGGTTTTATTTTGATGCAAGTGGTTCGATGTGCATGATAATGAGAAAGGAGCCAAAACAGATGAATATGGTTTTACTAGCATTAATTGCAACCGTCTTTTGAAAACAAATGAGCCATTTATTCTAGCTAGTCAAGCCTCACAAGTGTTTTATACTAATGACAATGTTAATAAAGGTTGGCATGTTGTTGTTAAGACGCAACCTCGGGATCTCTATGACATGGGGAAACCAGTAGAGGATGAGAGCGAGAATACGAATGATTTAAGTGAAGCATACCAACATTCTGAATCTTTCAACTATGATTGTGGTCTCTCAAATTCAGCCAATGTAGATGTTCAAAATATTTGGAGAAGAACAGATTTAGAGACGGCGGTAATTGACGTGACAACAATCAAAAGAAAGAGAAAGCGAAAAGCATTTTGATGGTTCCTCCAGCCTTATTCCTCATTTTCAATTTAAGGGTTGAAAATAAATTTGATTCATCCTTAATTTTTAATTTATTCTTCTTTTCTGTCATATATTTCTAAGTGAAGATTTCATGTTATTTTCAGGTACCTGGTTTAATGAGTTGATTCCCTTGTTTCATCCACTTTGGGAGAATTGGTGTTCAGGTAGTTTAGATTTCACCTCCATTTCATGCCCAGGTACTTTCCTTTTTCCTCTGGTCTTTAGAAGAAATAGAAAGATTTGTTTGACTGGTTTTCCACTCCCACAATTAAGTAAAATTTGTTATAAAATTTGGGATTTTTTGACTGGTTTCTGCCACCCCGTATTCTCTCTCAACATCCACAAAAGTCTGAAATCAGCATCCTCCTTAGTTTGCAACCATAGGTACTCGCCTTTGCGTCTTGTTCTATGCTTTAGTTCTGTGTTATGATTGATTAGATCATTGCATTTCGCATTTTTGTTTTAGTTTTTCTGATGCATAATCAATGCTTTTCCTTCTTTTGGCTAAGGCTGAGTGTAGAAAAGGTTTTCGAACCTGTTATTTTGAATTAATTGATTGAATTTATTGACCTGGAGCTTGTTTAGCTATTAAGTTTTTGCTACTATAGTCTTTTAGCTCTGGATATTGAGGAGTAGTATGCAACAATGGTTAGATTTTGTTTTCATCTTCCTTTTTTTTTCCTTCCGAATTTCCTACCAGGAGAAATGTTTTTACGGGTCGGAAATGGGTTAGCCAGTTTATATTCCTTCTCTTTTTTTGTGCAGCAATCTTCCGGTTTATGTTCTCCAGATTTTCTTATTGTTTGGTTGCTATAATTATTGGGAATGTCTTGTCCTTTGGAGCATTCTCTTTTTGCTGTTGAAGTCATCATGTAATGTTGGTTGCGATTGCACTTGGCTTATCCTTAAGAACCTTAGTAGTTTCTCTTGGCACATTTAAATTATCTATCTTTTAAAGTTAAGAGACTGTGTGACATATGGAGGGATATGAATTATTGTAATTTCACTTTTTAGCTATTGCATTAGCTATTGCAGTAAAAGAATTTAGCTTACAGTAACTATAAGTGCCTGTTTTTTCTGCCTTTGTATTGATCAATTCGTAAGGTCGTCCATACATTTGTTTTTTCAATGCCCATGTTTGGGTCTTGTGAAAATTTGCTGTTTTTGATGTTTCTTATTCATGCGAAATTATTTATTTATAGTAAAACATGTGGAATGGGAGCTGGCTGCAAGTTGAGGAACCACCATATGAGACAAAGGTGGGCTGACAAGTCATACTAGAAGTCTTATCTTGGAAATGAGTGGAAAAAACCATTTGCTTGAAGGCTTTTGTTATGTTTTTTTCTTCTTCTAATCTAACTAGAATTAATGTTGATTGCTTGAAGGAGTCATCTGGGGCTTGAAAGGAGTCATCTGGGGTTTGAAAGGAGTTATTGTGTTTGTACGTGAGGAATCGGGCATGTTTTGACTACAACAAGGTTGAGAAGCTATCCTTACTATAATTGACGGAGTATGATATTTTGGATTACGAACCAAGTGTACAACATATATAGTAGATAAGTGTTTGTGTATTGTGATAATAGGTAATCATATATGAATCTATACAAGTTTTTTGGTTACAGATCCACGTGCCCTTGCCTAGCCGGCCTTGCTTGTTTTGTTTTCGTTTAGCTTTTAGGGTCCCTGCCATGTTGGCCTAGTTTTGCTTGCGTCTTGCTTGATGGGTGGCCTTGCCGGCCTTATTATTTTTGTTTTTTGCTTTCTTGACTGATGGGTGGCCTTGCCGGCCTTACAGATCCATGATTTAATGATAGGAGATGACCCTATAATGAGGGGATATGTCATCATTAAATCATGATTTAACTAGGAGAAAATGACCCTTTAATGAGCATATACATCGTCATTAAATCATGATTTAATGATGGGAAAATGTCCTTATAATGATGGGATATGTCATCATTAAATCACTATTTAATGAGAGGAAAATAAGCCAACAATGAGGGGATATGTCGTTAATAAATCATGATTCAGTAAGTGGAAAATGACCTTATAATGACGGGGTGGGTCGTTATTAACTATACTGTTTAATGACGGGATAATATTGTCATTGAATGTGCTATATAATTAATGACGGGAATAGACATCCCGTCATTATTTACCTTTATCTAGAGAGGCAGCAAAAAGAGGAAATTTCCCGTCATTAAAAGTCTTTAATGTCGGGAATCGGGCATTTAATGACGACAATTCCTGTCATTAAAACTCAATTTTCTTGTAGTGTTTAGTGATCCAAAATCACTTTCCTTATCTTTCACTTTCTTTTATTAATATTTCGGTTTAGCCTTTAACTTATGTAGTTTAGATGACTTACACTTGTAGACATTTACCTTCCCATTCTTGGCTTTCTTTGAAGGAAATGGCCGTGAACTAGCAGTTCATTTGAGTAGACACTACTCATGAACCGTGGGATGTCTAGTGAGATTGATACCAAATCATTCTCATCATCTTTGAACTAATTTTGTTTTGTCTCTCGTTCAACACAAGTGACAGCAGTGACATTCTTATCAATGTCACTTAAGTTTGAAGGGTCAAGAGGAACTTCCTCTTACGAAAAATTAATTTGCATTCTCAATTATCGGGTTTAACGTTCTTGTTACTTTTCCACTTTTACTAAGTCATTACTAGTCAATATATCATGTTTAGCAGTTTAGATACCATGAGATAATATGTAGTTGTAGAAAATAAATAATGACAGAAATATAAATCAAATCATACACTACAACATATAATAATTTTAGGAATAATAAACGTGATGTCATGCATGCAATTTATCCTACCATTCTAAGGATTTAATCTCACACCTACAGTGCCGCCGTAGGGTAGGTCAAAGAGGTGTCGATTAAATTGAGACACTCTCTCTCAACAATTAAACTATTTAAGAATCGAACATCTCCTATTTAATTGTTGATTACCTTCCTTTTTCAGCCAAGATATTTCCAAAAATACCCTTTTGAGTGTGACATACTGTTTCAGATTTTTAAGTATTCCCCGAGTATGCCGCCGTAGGGTAGGTCAGTGACTCGATGAGTACTCAGAATCCTATCCTTTCGGAGACCAAGCCTTGAATTTTGATAGCGGTGAAGGATATCCGTAGGGGGCCGAAATCAAAGCGGCACGAAGCGTCACCATTCTCTCACGTGCTTGTGTCAACAGTGGAGGCCGTGGGGTCGGTTGTCACCTTCCCCGCTCCCGCTCATTATATTGAAAATTATCTAGTCTTATTAGGATTTTCAAAATTTCTTAATCATCCGAAAAACAATAAATCATGAATATTTAAGTTAATCCTCCCTCTAGTTCATCGGTTCCAAATACCGTCTAACTAGTGTCACTTATTCACAATTTTCCAATTTTATGGATTAAAAATTCCTCTGTGTGGACACTACACAATTAAAATTTACCAAGAATTTTATAATCCTAATCTATTAGGACTTTATGAACATTCTAATAATTCAAAAAACAATAAGTCATAAAATTTAAAGCTCCCACTAGTTTATCGGTTCCAAATACCGTCTAACTAGTGACACCATATTCATGATTTTCCAATTTTTTGAATATTTAGGAATTTCTTGTGTAGACACTACACAACTAAAAATCACCAAAGAATTTAAAAAGTCCTAATTTTGTCATGATGAAAATTTGGGATCTTAGAATTTTTTCAATAATAAAAAACAATAAATTATGAAAAGCAATCACCAACTTATCGGTTCCAAATACCGTCTAGTTGGTGTCCAATCTTTTCATGATTTTCCAATTTTCTCGATCATTAAAATCCGTTAAGAATTTTATTATCCTAAAAAATTCTGGGATTGTTGAATTTTTTGAATAAGTCAAAAAACAATAAATCAAGAAAAGCAACCACCAACTCATCAGTTTTAACCATGGCTAAGCTTTAACCGAGTTCATCGAATGGTGTCGGGATTGGCTAAGCCGACCCGTCCTCTTCGTTGGTTCATGTACGACTGTTGGATGAATCGGGCTAAGGTTGCCCCATTGAGCCATGACTCACCGGATAGCTTGACCTTGCTCCCCGACGCTAACGTCACACTTGGACGGACAAGTCGAGTCGAGCCGAAGCCCTGTTGACCGCCCGAACCAATTTTCGAACCTTTTGCTTAGATGGTGTCCAACTTTTCCGGATTTTCCAATTTTTGATTATCAAAATTCAAAATTTATGTAGACTCTACATAACTTAAACCCCGTAGGATTTGTTTTCCCAAATTAAGTTTATCATGTGAATTTTATATCCCGATAAAATTCCGTTTGTTTTAATTAATTTAATTAATTACCTAAATTAATCTAAATTAATTACGTCTCATACATGCCTAATTAATATCACGATTAATTATCTACATGTATGCATATGTTAGGAGTGTAATTCATAAATATGATGCATGTCATGACATGGTTATCTCACATAAATTATCAAACATGAAAATAAATGCGTAAAAGTAAACCACTGAGATGGACCGTTGATACCACAGTATCTAACCTATTTAAACTAGGAAAAGAAAAAAAAAATTCTAAAAGGTCTTTTTTTTTTTTTTTTTTTTTTTTTTTTTTTCCACAGAAACGAAAGCTTGTATTAACAAAACCCGGAAAAACCCGGGACTAACAAAAACCGGCACTACCCGGTACTTACAACAACCGGACCAACCCGGCACTAAAACCAGAAAAACAACAACAAAACAACAACGCCAAGTAATAGATAGAAAAACCAGGAGTGCAGAGCCAAAGAATAAATCTCGGACAAAATCCGATAAAGCCGCCAAGCGACACGAAGCCCCGGTCCATCCATCATTTGACAACAAACAAAACACAAAGAAAAAAATACAACAACAAAAACAAATCCTATCACTCTACAAACAGAGCTACCATCACCACCAACGCCGAAAACCCCACCACCGGAGAAGCAAGGCACCGCTAATCGCCATGAGTGCAGCGCCATGGTAGCGAAAGCAAAGATCGAACAGAGAGAGCAATCAACGCTACTCTTAGCAAACCGGCGGAGAGCCAGCAGACAGATACCACCACCAACTCCATAAACGCCGAGATAGCCTCCACGGCGATCGGCTAGAACAAAGAAATCAACATAACAAGCCCGATCTACGATCACCGGAGGAGGAGGATCTAAGGCCGAAGGGGAAAGCAGCAGCATCAGACAGTGATAGCACCAAAAGAGAGAGAGATAGGCAAAGAGACAGCAAAGAACCTAAGACACCACCGCCACCACTGATCTGCCGCTTGGAAAAGACCACTGCCGTGAGCAACAAAATGGAGACCGGCCATCACCGGAGCAAAATAAGATCAGATCGGGCCCACAACGACAGGTGGCCGGGCTAAGCAGCACCACCAACCATGGAGATCGGTGCCAAAGGAAACAAGGAGAAAGAGGAAAACGAGAGAAGACACAAACAACAAACAAACTAAAAGACTAAAGCCTCCTCCGGCAAGGCGCCGGGGCGCGGAGCCTACTGAGAGAAGCTTCTAGTCGGGGGGTTTTGAGAGAGAAAATAGATGAGAGAGTTTCTAAAAGGTCTTCGTTGCATCAAAGGTAGCATCTTGAAAAATTGATGCCTTTTCCCTTTTTCTTCTGCCGCCGCCGCCTTTTTTTTTTTTTTTTTCGTGAACCGTGCCTGGAAGTCCCATTGAAGATATTTTCATTGAAGATTTGCAGCGCCCCTATTTTTTTGGCCAACGGATCCGAAAAAAATACTACTACTATGTAATTTAAATTGCAAAAATAAATTACATATATCCTATACTCGTATAATACTAGTTATACGAGCTTACAATAGATCTAACGGTAAACAAGTATCAACCCCAATCCATCTCGTCAACCACAACATTCAATCACATGAATAAAAATAAAAGATGCAACCTTATATACAATTTCACTCCTAAATTAATTAATTATGCTCTCGGTATCGTAAAAATTTAACCTGCCTCTGCTACCACATGCTAGGAGTAATAGCACCGATCGAGACATTCGATCTTAGCACAGCGGAAGCTTATGCGATTTACGATATGAGACATAACTAATTAATCCTACGAGAAGGTTAGTAGATTTACCCATACCGGAGAGAGATGATAAAATCGACCAAGGGAGAAGCCGTAGTCTTCCGGATTGTATCTCCTAGCTACGATTGGTGGACGTCGATCCTCGCCGTAGAACCTTCCGGAATATGCACAAGATAAACCCTAAGTTTTTCTTCTATTAATGACTAAGACAAGAAACTAATTTTTCTTCCTTTTCATTAAAAGTGGCGCCAATTAATTGTGTGTATTGTGCTAGGAGGAACTCTCTTTATATAGGAAACAACTAGTCAAGAGAGTTATCATTTTCACACCACAAAAACCTATTCCCATAAGGAAAATATTTTTTTCCCACAAAATAAGAGAAAATTCCCAAAAAATCAATTTCTTAATTTTCCATTAATTATCCAACAAATAAATAATTAATTAATTATACAAATGAGATAATCTAGAAAAATTTCTTCTCCTAAATTATCCTAATGTGTGGCGCCATTTTAGTTACTATTTTAATGGAAAATGTCTTTTCTATTTTACATATTATTTACTCAATAAATAATATTTGCATATTCATTAAATAGACCAACTATTTAATTTATTCTCGAGGTTCCATAAAACGAGAAAACACTCGCGTGTTAGGAGCCAACCCGGGGACCATGGACCTATAACTAGTAGCTACAATAAATCAAATAAAATATTCATCGAACAGAATATTTCTACTTAATTCATTAATTCCGGAATTACGACACCATAAATCCGAAACTAAACTCTATCGATTATAGATATAACTTATTCTCAAAACGTCGAGTCGAGTCGATAAGTGTCCACTGATATAATCATTTCATATAAACTAACCCTCCATACACTATCCATACAGAAGTAGGATTATTTCCGTAAACCTTCTTCAATACATCTTATCATTATTTACCATTAACCCCCTAGTGATCAATTAGTTCATAAAAAATACGAACTCCCGGGATTGATCAGTTTCTATGATCAACAAATAAGGGGATTGTTTTTCTACTTCCCGTAGGAAGGAATAGTTTCCATATCTGTGAGACACACACTTCTCACTCATTCCAGAATAGTGCCAACGTGAAAGTGATTCGGACCGCGCCTATTAGCGATCCTTAACGAACACATCAAACCCTATCCGGAAATAAGTAGGAGTCTATAATCACTTTAGGATTAAGGTTAATCCATATATGATCATCATGTGATTTAATAAGATTTCTCAATCACGGAATTATATGAGAAACTCAGATTAAATCGGTCCAGTCATATCTGACTCTCATCATATATAAATGCCCCACTTAGACAACCAATATCGACTGTCCGGATAGGACGGTCACACCATATGATGTTCTGGACGCATTAATGGTGGTTTAATCAATAGACCCCATACTTTGATTAACTTCACCACGAACTAACATTTCAAGTGTATCACCATAAGCTTAATCCTCATGTGTGACACACACTAAGTTATATGGAAACATATGATATGACTTGGGATTTTCAGTAGTGTATTACTTACTAGCACGAAGCAAGTAATAAGATGAGAATAAATCTGTCATTTATTAATTCTAAAAACAATTACATAAGTTGTCTTTCGGGCGCTACTTCCAACATCAGTATCACACCCAATCACTACTGCATGATCGCCCCGTGGATAGGGAAAATCTCAATAGTGTCAAAGCATGACAATCCACACCGTGATGCCATGAAGACTCGGTCTTAATGATAATTACACAACTGCCACATAGTCCGACACTTAATGTATGTGGGTCAGTCTAACGTATGCATTCTCCAATACATGTCCACGTACAGTCCAAGTGTCTCTACACTTAGATAGACGAGATCTATCCCTGCCCTTAAAGACAGAAGACATTAATACGTGCTAGCCTGTTCGTACTATCAATGCCTTGTTTAATAGTACATCAGCCTAGAGACATTTAAGTATCGAACTTATTAAAGTGATTAGAGATCTCATCAACCATAATCGTCTATCATGGTTTCTCTATCACAGTTTAATACTAAGGACGTTATCATATAACAATTCACAATTGGTTCATTAAAAGAACAAATATATGACAACAGAAAAGCCATTTAATATATATATAAACATAAAGAAATAGTAAAAACGATCTAACCCGGTCGGAGCCGGTCCAACCCGATTGGGTTTAGGACACTATTTCAACACGATAGGCTTCCGAATATGTTGGCCGTAGACACAAAGTGCAAATTATGAAAATGCTCTTCATGCCTAACGATCACGGGATAACGTCTAGCAACACAACATGACCCCCAATCATCGAAAGAGTCAAATGCAATGACTACTACCTTTCATGCGAAACAATTACCGTGTAAATAGAATCATATCGCTGTAACAATATCCATACGGTTGTTTGTCGAGTGTCAAACATCAACGACCGTATCTTATAATCTGATATCATGCTCTCTTGAAGTAACTCATTATTTCCACTTTGCAAAGATTCATGAGAGTAAGATATTCCTTATAAGAAGGCCCTTTCGGATATTCACCCTAGTGATAGGGTACGCGATTTCCAGACGACCAAACATGTATACTCCGCATGCTTCAGTATCACACCCAATCACTACCGCATGATCGCCCCGTGGCTAAGGGAAACGTCAATAGTGTCAAAGCATGACAATCTACACCGTGATGCCATGTAGACTCCGGTCCTAAGGATAATTACACAAGCGTCACATAGTGTGACACTTACGCGATGTAAGTGGGGTCGGTCTCACGTCGCATTCTCTAATACACGTCCACGTCACAGTCCAAGTGTCTATACACTTTGATAGACGAGATCTATCCCTGCCCTTAAAGACAGAAGACATCTAATACGTGCTAGCCTGTTTATACTATCAATGTCGTATTTAATTGTACATCAGCCTAGAGACATTTAAGTATCAAACTTATTAAAGTGATTAGTGATCTCATCAACCATAATCGCCTATCATGGTTTCTCTATCACTGTTTAATACTAAGGACGTTATCATATAACAATTCACAATTGGTTCTTTAAAAGAACAAATATATGACAACAGAAAAGCCATTTAATATATGTATAAACATAAAGAAATAGTAAAAATGATCCGACCCAGTCGGATCCGGTCCAACCCAATTGGGTTTAGGACACTATTTCAACAATCTCCCACTTGGACTAAAACCAATCACTCGTACACATAAGACCAAGTTGAAACACAAGAAACTCATGCAATACTTGCAACCAGCCCTAGCCATGAACGGGTCACTTTCCGTGGGGACTCAGACTATCTTCATATCATTTTCCAAATGACAAAGTCAAATGAACCGCCTCATCACACACACGGATCTCTCGGCGAGACCGGGTCCTTGCTTCAAGCAATGAATCCACTGCTTTGGATATACGAGAAACCGACTACGGATCCGATCCATAATTGGATCATCAGATTTGATTCTCAGTACCGATCGAGACACTCGATCATGCACATCGGTAGCTACGAATAAATTTGCATGCGATTTTACCACGATTTAATTCACATAACTAATTAATTAACTACAAGAAGGTTTAAGATTTACCCAACCGGAAAGAAGCTGTGATATTCCGAGTTGTATCTCCAAGCGATGACTGGTGGACGTCGATCCATGTAGTAGAACCTCCTCAAATATGGTCCAAGAAAAATCCTTGATTTTTCTCCTCCTAATGTCTAGAACAAGAAACTATTTTTTTCTTTTCTTTTCATCAAGTGTGGTGCCAATTATGTTTGTCTTTTGTGCTAGGAGGAACTCTCTTTATATAGGAAAATAACTAGTGAAGAGAGTAATCATTTTCACACCACAATTACCCATTCCCATAAGGAAAAGATATTTGCCATAATATAAGAGATAATTCCCAAAAAATCATTCTCTTATCTCTTTTTCATTAATTATCAAACAAATAAATAATTAACTAATTACACATGTGACATAATCTAGGAAAATTTCTTTTCCTAATTTTCTCACAAGATAATGGTGCCACCTATGCCATTTATTTTAATAGAAAATGTCTTTTCTATTTTACATATTATTTACTAATTAAATAATATTGCATATTCATTAAATAGACCAACTATTTAATTTATTCTCGAGATTCCACAAAATGAGAAAACACTCGCGTGTTAGGAGCCAACCCAGGGACCATGGACCTATAACCAGTAGCTACAATAAATTAAATAAAATATTCATCGAACCGAATATTTCTACTCAACTTATTAATTTTGGAATTACGCCACCATAAATCCGAAACTGAACTCTATCGATTATAGATATAACTTATTCTCAAAACGTCGAGTCGATAAGAGTCCATTGATATAATCATTACATACAGACTAACCCTCCATAGACTATCCGTAATGAAGCGGGATTATTTCCGTAAACCTTCTTCAATGCATCTTATCCTTATTTACCATTAACCCACTAGTGATCAATTAGTACATAACCAATACGAACTCCCAGGATCGATCAGTTTCTAGGATTAACAAAGAAGGGGATTGTCTTTCTACTTCCCGCAGGAAGGAATGGATTCCATATCTGTGAGACACACACTTCTCACTCATTCCAGAATAGTGCAAACATGAAAGTGATTCGGACCACGCCTCTTAGCGATCCTTAACGAACAGATAAAACCCTATCTTGAAACAAGCAGGAGTCTGTAATCACTTCAGGATTAAGGTTAATCCATATATGGTCATCTTGTGATTTAATAAGATTTCTCAATCATGGAATTATATGAGAAATGAAGATTAAATCGGTCCAATCCTATATGACTACATCATATATAAATGCCCCACTTAGACAACCAATGTCAACCATCCGGATAAGACGGTCAGACCATAAAGTGTTCTGGGTGCATTAATGGTGGTTTAATCAATAGACCCCATACTTTGATTAACTTCACCACGGACAAACATTTCAAGTGTATCACCATAAACTTAATCCTCATGTGTGAAACACACTAAGTTATTTGGCTACGTATGATACGACTTGGGGTTTTCAGCAGTGTATTACTTATAAGAACGAAGCAAATAATAAGATGAGAATAAATCTATCATTTATTAATTATGAAAACAATTACATAAATTGTCTTTCGGGCGCCACTTCCAACAATCTCTCACTTGCCCGTAAGGACAAGCAACAATTGTCCTTCGGGCATACTATATCTATCAATCTCACACTTGCCCGTAAAGACAAGCAATGATTGTTTTTAGAGCACCATACCCTTATTCTATCTATCCACAACATTCTCCCCACTTGCTCAAAAAGAAGATCGACATATCTTCAAATTTTATACCCATAAGCGCTTATCGGTGACAATAGATGCCACGTGACTTGGTAAAGCGATCGGCTAGGGTTGTCGGCTCGAAGCGATCTTTTAGGACCGAAACATCACCTTTCTTCATGAGCTGTCTGACCAGGTGGTACTCTCTCTCAATAGGCTTTTGACCTCTTGTGACTGCAATGAACATTTGCAGGAGCTACCTCTCAACTGTTTTCATAGAAAAATGGTATCGGCTCATCGAGACCTGGAATCACTTCCCAATCCAACAAAGAACTTCTCAAGCCACACTGCCTCTTTAACTGCTCCGAAAGCTACTATGTATTCGACTAACAGAGTCAATTTGGTAGTGTTGGATTGCTCCAGACTATAGTTCCTTCACTATGAGTAAACACTGAGCCTGAGATCGACTTACGATCATCCTTATCTGACTGAAAGTCAAAATCAGTGTAGTCAACAACTCTCAGGTTTGCACCTGAATAGTTACGCATATGATTCCTCATTCTCTAAAGATACTTGAGGATGCACTATACTGTTATCAATACTTGAATCCAAGATTTGATTTTAATTGGCTTTTAATAACCTGACTTTCTCTATCCAAAAGAGAATCTATCCCATATTCTATATATCCGAAGACTAAGAGAATTATTCCATGAGTGGTTGAGTAGGAAACCTCTCGTTGAATATAGCATGCAAAGAAATGCATTATCATCTTAACAATAAGAAGGATGAGATACTGCCACAACTTGTTCTCATGAATTCGACCGAATCGATTTCTAAGAATATAGTCCACTTCTCTGATTCAGAGAAGCTTTGGCTCGTCAGTTCTTGACTTCAGATAACACACTTATATTGTTCTCAATTGTTGCAGTGTTATCTTTTATAAACACTAATGTCTACTACTTTACCAATATTGATTCTCCAGTCTACAAAAGACTCATCAATACTTTTGGTCAAGCTCACACATTTCAAATATATGGCTTTTAATGACCTGGAGGTTTGCTTTAATCCATCAATGGATATAAGCATATGCAGTCAATCTGCCATTGGCTTCGAGCTAAAACCCTTATGTTCTGAATGAATTCTCCGTGGTTGGGCAAGAAAGTTTGAGGCATCACCCTGTTAATCTTTTCTGTCGCTTTCCATGGAGTCAAGAAAGGTTGAGTGGTGAGAATGTTTAAGGGCATCACCCTTTTAATCTATCTTCTTAGGAATTACCCCTTAGACCCTTGGCTTTGCCTTGAAAGATAAACTTTCCATTCATTCTCATCAAATAGATCCAATTACTCCCCTTTGGGCTGAGACACTCGGTGGTTCTACAAGATTGTTAATGAACTTGAGTACCAAAACTCCATTTCTGAGGTTTATGGCTTTAAACCAACCTCCTATTGTCAGAATCCTATACAGTCCTTCCAGATGGACTATAGGTGATCGATCACCCCAAGCAGGCTGTAAAGACTGCATAATCACTGCGGGTCAATGGTTAGACCATACTCCCACTGCATTTGGGTGGATTGATATTCTGATTTAGTTCAGTAGTACTAATCAGCATAATCCCCAACAACCAATGTTGGATGTGGTCTGATTAAATCAGATAGTAACTCCTTGAGTATTTTTACTTTAAGGTCCAAGATTGTTATTTAAACATTCTTTCAGAAGGGGTGCCACAGTACAACCGTCATTATCCGATCTTCAGAATCTTATAACCAACCTTCACTCATTGTATTAAGATATTTCATGATCAGTCAACATCTGAACGTGTATGGAAGATCTCCAGTCCCACCTTCAAGAATAAATGCTAAATGCCTCTATTTGCGGAAGTGGAGTAAATTTACTTCACTCCTCATCCACAAATTCATAAGCATCTTCAAGGTAGACTTCTCGGTATTACATAACAATAAAAACCATTTATTTTGCAATCAATATCTTAATTGAGTTAAGCAGTGTATCGTAACAAATCAATGACTATACAATGCAGTACATGGTTTGTCCTTTCAGTGAAATCGTTTCTCTCGGAGGCAGGCTGAGCATCAGTGCCGAAACTATGCTACAGCTTATATCTGCGCATGGAATACTCGTTTCTCTGGTAATATCAGAGATTCCTCCAAATATTTGGATAAACTAATCGGCGTTTCGAGTAGTCATTAGACAAAATGTTTATTACTCAAAAGCTCCCACTAGCTTGTATCCTTCATCTGAACCCGAAGGTCAATATGAACAAGTTGTGGTACTTCTTCAGCTCTATTACCCTTTCCAAATTGAAAGGTTACTTATGTTAGGAAATCTACGGCGAGGAGCAAATGAATTCAAAATTTTATTTCCTATCGACCCAAGATCGACTTCGTTTAAGCAATAAACAAATAAGTAGTAGACGGTGGTTACCTTGGTTGATCTAAAAGATCGGCGCTTTGACCGTCTAAGGAGAGTAGTTCTGCATAGAGCCGCCCAAGTGTTCGGCCTCTACCGCTAGTCACACACGAACAGCCCGCCGGAATCCCATCATGGATTGCTATTGGAAAACTCCGGTTGCTAGACCGGCCTTTTCCCCTCTCTCCAACTCTACATAGGATGCTCTATATTTTACACAAGAACTATTAGTTCTTGGAATTGTGTTGTTTAAAGAGCTTGACACCCACTTCCTTTATATAGGCAAAGTGGCGCCCCAAGTTGAGTAGAGAGAAGAAAACCTTTTCCAATAAAATAAGGAAAATATAATTGATTGATTTATCTCATTTATTACAATATCTCATATTAAATAAATCTAGGATATTGTCAATATCTTATATTGACAATATTTATCTTTATTATATTACCATAAATCAATTTACACATGTGTATATATCACATATATATATTACACAAAATAAATCTATATAAATATTTAACCATTACAAGTGTGAACATGTATATCTTATATATATGTACAACACACGCATGATAGCTAACATATATATAAATATTAATATCTAATATTAATATATGGTAATACCATTAATTAAATTGCACAATCCAAGTGTATCTTATACACTCCAAAATTGTGCCACCCTTAGCCAATAAATTGGCATCCGGATTATATTCTTTAATTAATGTAATATTATTAATATCTTGTATTTAATTTATTCATAATAAATAAATACCACCATATTAATTTACCATTATAACCTTTATAGTCTCGAGATAAACTTTCCTTATTTGGTTATCATCTATAACCACATTTTAATCCGGCTAGATGTTCTTATGTGTGTGACCCGATAGACTTCCGAATATGTTGGCCGTAGACACAAAGTGCAAATTACGAAAATGCCCTTCATACCTAACGATCACGGGATAGCGTCTAGCAACACACCGTGACCCCAATCATCGGAAGAGTCAAATGCAATGACTACTACCTTTCATGTGAAAAAGCGATTGCCGTGTAACTTACAATCCTATCATTTGTAATAATATCCATACGGTCGTTAGTCGAGTGTCAAAACATCAACGACCGTATCTTATAATCTGGATATCAAGCTCTCTCAAAGTAACTCATTTACTCCCACTTTGCAAAGATTCACGAGAGTAAGACATTCCTTATAAGAAAGCCATTTCGGATATTCGATCCCAATCATAGGATACGCGATTCCCGGACGACCAATCATGTATACTCCGCATGCTTCAAAGATATCATACCCAATCACTACCGCATGATCGCCCGTGGCTGTGGAAACCTCAATAGTGTCAAAGCATGACAATCCACACCGTGATGCCATGAAGACTCGGTCTTAAGGATAATTACACAACCGCCACATAGTGTGACACTTATCCGTGTAAGTGGAGTCGATCTAACGTCACGCATTCTACAATACACGTCCACGCACGGTCCAAGTGTCTCTACACTTCGATAGGCGAGATCTATCCACGCCCTTAAAGGCAGAAGACATCTAATACGTGCTAGTCATTTATACTATCAATGCCCTGTTTAATAGTACATCGACCTAGAGACATTTAAGTATCAAACTTATTAAAGTGATTAGAGATCTCATCAACCATAATCGCCTATCATGGTTTCTCTATCACAGTTTAATACTAAGGACGTTATCATATAACAATTCATAATTGGTTCTTTAAAAGAACATATATATGACAACATAAAAGCCATTTAATATATGTATAAACATAAAGAAATAGTAGAAATGATCCGACCCGGTCGGATCCGGTCCAACCCGATTGGGTTTAGGACACTATTTCAACAATCTCCCACTTGGCCTAAAACCAATCACTCGCACACACAAGACCAAGTTGAAACACAAGAATCTCATGCAATGCTCGCAACTAGCCCTAGCCATGAACGGATCGCTATCCGTGGGGTCTCAGACTATCTTCATATCACGCTCCATATGATCATGTCAAAGGAACCGCCTCAACACACACACGAATCTCAGACGAGACCCTGGTCCTTGCTTCAAGCAATGAATCCACTTACTATATCAGCTATATAGAAAAGGTGGAAGAACCGTACAAGGTTCATGAATGAACCTTCTAGATCCATATCTTTGCTCGGCGCCTCAAGGCACTCTTGTGTTTTGGCTAAGTTGTAGAATTCTGATGACCCATATGCTAGAACATTTCTAGCTCACTGTATCACTTAATCAAAGTGATCGCAAACCCAGAATGTAGCTCCCACTCGCCTTCATAAGACTTAGGACATACGTCTGTATAACTATATTTATCTGATTCCAAGTTTCGATAAACTAGGAACTCTTCCTTAACTTGTTTAAGGATATTCTCGACATTCACAGTTACTTTCATACTTGCTCATGACTATTCATGGACTATGAACATCGGCATTACTTTTATGGCGGTTCTATCGCATTATCAAAGGAAACCTTCCACAAGCATCATCTTTCACCTTACCTTTAGGGATGAACGCCCTAACATAGATAGATCTTGAGAACACGGCTGCTAGATATCCCGTCGCGATCTATGCTAAACTCCTTTTAGCATCACATCTATATAGGTAAACTATAATCTAACAGCAGTTTAAATCTATCACTATAGATTCTTATTTCTAAAAATAAGAACTGCTAATCCAAGTGCTTTCATAAAGACCTTGAACTACCAAACATTAATTAGTGTGACATGGGGTGATAATTCTCGAGAGAGATATCAATACCTTACTCAAAAATCATAACACACTCCTCTATCCATCTTGCACATGGGGCATATCCTTCTTTTTGACCAAATCAAACTCCTTTGATTATCTAACAAAGAAACCGTCTAGAGAAACCTTGTTTGAGTCCATAAATGGATCTCGTGGGCTTACATATCATGTTGTCGTCTATGAACATCGAGTTGTCTGCCCAACGTCTTCAACACTATCCTATAGTCATGATAAAAAGTTATAACAAGTATTATCCGAATAGAGGCCCGGGCTCGACCTTACGGGGACATTCCCTCTAGGTAAGACATACTAGGTTCATAACCTGGTTGTCACTGATGGAATTTAATTCAGATATTATGGCTCCTGGCCATATCTCTCAAACCTGCCTTTCAAACATTCTTTCATAAATCGTGAGATATTCATTCTTCAAGATGAACATACCAACAACCTTTTCAGGCTTGAGGTTATCCACAGATTCTGAGAACTTTTGTGTGCTTGAGCGGTGTTTTACACCTCATCGCTATGTGGTGTGCGCTCACGTTCCTATGGTTGAATATATCTTTGTGGTTCTCAAACTCTTTTGAGATCGATTCACTCCCACTATTTGTCTTGGAAGAAACACTTCCTACAGAGGACAACATGTTTGGAGACAAACACCTTTTGCTCATGGACGAGTAAATAATATCTAGCGTACTTGCTAAGATATACCACAAAGTTGCATATATCGTACTAGGATCCAAGACCTTTCGACTTTGCCTATGAAAACTTCAAATCATCGGTTAAGATAGATTCGACATTATCTTCTTCCATATCTAATATGGAATTTATTCAACATTTTCTTTGGAACTCGGTTAATTATAAGGGCTTTATCCCGAAATGGGTAAGGATACTTCGCATGGCTTGTGTCACACTTTTATCATATAAAGTGTTGTTTCCATTTCAGGAGCACAATCTAATTGCGTATCCCAAAGATGGTATCCTTCAAGGGAGAATCTTATTCCTTTCAGACGACTTACGAAACACCCTTGAGTATTAATTACTTGATCCAATTGAAGATTAATTCTAAGTAGCTCATCAATCTCATATTCGTACTAGCTCGAACTTTTAGGCTTTCCGAATTGTCGTACTTCAATAAGTACACTTGACTATTTCTAACAATAGTTATAGAGATTGACAAACAATTATTTGTAGCATTAATTGTCATAAGCCAACAAACATCTGTATGTTTAGGCTTTAGACAATTTTTCTAGATTTTACAACCTTTTTGAAAAGGGTATTTTAGTCCTCTTTGGATAAGATCATTATAACCCACATGATTCATAATCATATGGTTCAACATCATCGAGAATGACGTTTAATTCGCTTCCCTTCCCGGAGAGACTACATCAAGAACAACTACAAATATCAAGGATAATGACCATACAAATATTTAGTTGAGATCATCACATATATCAACTATATAGTGATAACAATCTAGTATGTTAGATTCAGTGACCTTCCAACTTTATCGGAATAACATTTATTCTTTACAATTGAATATGTCTACTAAATCCTAACAAATAACTGAAAGCATGTTCTTTATAAGAACCGGAACATAATAACATTTATTTAGTTCCCTTATCAGTTTACTAGATCCAGAATGTGGTAAGTGTTACAACGTTTGCTTCACCTTGCATATCTGTATTAACCTTTCTAATTTAATCACACTCGTAAGATATCATATATCTAAGAGTTGACTTGAACTTAGATAGATTTATCTCAACTCACTTGCCTAGAATAGAAACTTCAATAAGTTCTCTATTTAAGCATATTCCCTAACTTTCCTTTTTAATCCTTTAAGCACTTGAAAAATGTTTCTTATTGTAGTCTTCATAAGACTTAAGAAAGATCACAAGAGCTATGTCTTTGATTTCCTTTCATAAAGAAAATCTAAAGTTTATTAAATAGTTTATTTATCCTTTTGAATCGTATTCAAAACATTGACTATTTAATTAACCTTTAAGCAATGATAGAATTAAGTCGATACTTAAATCTTACAATTTTGAAAACAACCTTTCCAAAATTAGATGTGGTCATTCTTATCCAACGTTTGAATTAATTGTCATCATATAACTGAATGATCATATTGGATCGTATCCAATGTCATAGCTACCGCCTTTCATTAATAATTAAAGTCTTGGAGAACTCCATCATATATGTAGTCTCCTTGTCTCTAACTACTATAACGAGATTGCACATGTTATTATTTTTTTTTAAAAGGATTAAAATTACTTAACCATATTTGAGAACATTTCTCAAAATTACTTGATCATAATTTGGTTTTACTAATCGAGAATAAAACATAAATATAAAGTTTGCTAAAACTACAACATAAAAAAAATGAAGATAAAAGAGTGTTGTTGTTTATACACGCAAAATCAAAAATGGTCTTTTGATTTATGATTTTGCTCCCACTAGTCAACTACTCCCAATTGACTTTCAAGGATTTTTCAAAATCCTTTAGTGGCTGGAATCCTATCTAGTTGACTCGATCCCCGACGTGGGCGATCAACCGTGTCAATTTCGGACGGGTAGGTACTTCTTACCGATCGCGTCTAACGCGACTTCAGTGGTTTGACTAGTCAACTCTTTGTGATTCACATCGTGCATGTGATAGTCAACCTTATGTCTCTAAAATCAGACGGTCTTGACGTGGGCCATTCACCGCAAGATTCTTAGTCGAGTCGTAACCCAAGTATTCATGAGATCTCATAACGATCATATCTCGATAATGACGATATACCCGTGGTAGGTCAACTCCCGACGTGGGTCGATCAGTTGGATCCGAACAAGGGCTCTTCACCGTCACTATAATATTGGGAGACATATTATAACTCGATTTTTGTTGTGGGAGTAATTATAAATTAATTCACTTAATTAATTTCGAATTAATTCTCTTAATTAATTTAATTACGGTCTCATCAAATATATCTATCTCTATAGACATACATCCTACGCATTTATCTAGATCGTGCCTAGTCATGCATATATCGTATCATATAAAATAAATACAAGCACAAAATAAATAAATGCGTAAAGTAACCGGTATGATCATGGACTTTTCTAGGTGCGGTTTGAATACAAGCCCAGCGAAACCGCGGGTCACAATCTAAGGGTAGCTGCAACCGCCAATAGGATCTTTAATGCTCCATTTTCCAATGGGATCTTCATTTTCGTCTTTCTTTGGTCTCCATCTTCTGCTCCATTCTTGTTACATTTAATTCTATCTAATAAAATAAATACACCCGCCGCACACGGGAGGGAGCTAACGGGAATGTGATAAATGCAGAAAATAAACTAGGTCACGTTTTTCATAACGGCCTAGGACAATTTTAAACCAACAGAAAAATTAAATCATTCGCATCTATCCTATTGGTCGAGTCCATGATCAATCGGGGTCCATATAATCATATTATATCTACTATATCTAATCCATACAATAAAATCTTATGAAAAAGATAAAATTAAAATTTAACTACTTGCGTCTTAATTAATCAATTAACATTTAATCCATTAAATAATTTTATCTAATCAATTAACTAATTAACATTTAATTAATTAAATGATTTTAATCGAAATAAAATTAACGATTAATTTTAATCGAGACATCCATGCACAATAAATATCACAAAACGAAAAGTCGATCTCCCCCATTGGAAGAGGACAACCGACGGACGGCAGCCCTAAGGCCACCGCCGCCGTCGCCGCCACCATGGGGGAGGAGGCGCGCGCCGATCGGCCGAGCCCCATTTAATTATCGAAGAGTGGGTTCACGAGAATCCATCACTCAACCTCGACTTAACGTCTCGTGATTTAAATCTTGCATCTATCGAGTGGGATTCACCGAGAATCCATCACCCAATCACAACTATGAACTATATTGAAAAATAAAATACACAAAACAAAATTTTTCTTTTCGTGTATCGTTTTACAAATCAAAAATCTTTCAACTAATAATTACGTGATTTAAGCGATAAAATTAACTACGCAAAATAACATGCTTATTGCTTAAGCTCAAAGCTTTCTCGATACCCCTTTGTTAGGAAATCTCGCGCGAACGCAGCGGCGAATTCAAAATTTTATTTCCTATCGACCCAAGATCGACTTCGTTTAAGCAATAAACAAATAAGTAGTAGGCGGTGGTTACCTTGGTTGATCTAAAAGATCGGCGCTTTGACCGTCTAATGAGAGTAGTTCTGCATAGAGCCGCCCAGTGTTCGGCCTCTGCATTTAGTCCACACGAGCGACCCGCCGGAATCCCGTCATGGATTGCTATTGGAAAACTCCGGTTGCTAGACCGGCCTTTTCCCCTCTCTCCAACTCTCATAGGATGCTCTATATTTTACACAAGAACTATTAGTTCTTGGAATTGTGTTGTTTAAAAGAGCTTGACACCCACTTCCTTTATATAGGCAAAGTGGCGCCCCAAGTTGAGTAGAGGAGAGAAAACCTTTTCCAATAAAATAAGGAAAATATAATTGATTGATTTATCTCATTTATTACAATATCTCATATTAAATAAATCTAGGATATTGTCAATATCTTATATTGAATATTTCAAGATATTGTCAATATCTTATATTGACAATATTTATCTTTTATTATATTACCATAAATCAATTTTTACATGTGTATATATAACATATATATATATTACACAAATAAATCTATATAAATATTTAACCATTACAAGTGTGAACATGTATATCTTATATATATGTACAACACACGCATGATAACTAACATATATATAAATATTAATATCTAATATTAATATATGGTAATACCATTAATTAAATTGCACAATCAAGTGTATCTTATACACTCCAAAATTTGCGCCACCCTTAGCCAATAAATTGGCATCCGAATATTCTTTAATTAGTGTAATATTATTAATATCTTGTATTTAATTTATTCATAATAAATAAATACCACCATATTAATTTACCACTATAACCTTTATAGTCTCGAGATAAACTTTCCTTATTTGGTTATCATCTATAACCACATTTTAATCGGCTAGATGTTCTTATGTGTGTGACCCGATAGGCTTCGAATATGTTGGCCGTAGACACAAAGTGCAAATTACGAAAATGCCCTTCATACCTAACGATCACGGGATAGCGTCACAGCAACACACCGTGACCCCGATCATCGGAAGAGTCAAATGCAATTACTACTACCTTTCATGTGAAAGCGATTACCGTGTAACTTACAATCTATCATTGTAATAATATCCATACGGTCGTTAGTCGAGTGTCAAAACATCAACGACCGTATCTTATAATCTGGATATCAAGCTCTCTCGAAGTAACTCATTTACTCCCACTTTGCAAAGATTCACGAGTAAGACATTCCTTATAAGAAGGCCATTTCGGATATTCGATCCCAATCATAGGATACGCGATTCCCGGACGACCAATCATGTATACTCCGCGTGCTTGATATCATACCCAATCACTACCGCATGATCGCCCGTGGCTGGGGAAACCTCAATAGTGTCAAAGCATGACAATCCACACCGTGATGCCATGAAGACTCGGTCTTAAGGATAATTACACAACGCCACATAGTGTGACACTTATCCGTGTAAGTGGGTCGATCCCTAACATACGCATTCTCAATACCGTCCACGTATAGTCAAGTGTCTCTACACTTCGATAGAGCGAGATCTATCCACGCCCTTAAAGGCAGAAGACATCTAATACGTGCTAGATACATTTTATACTATCAATGCCCTGTTTAATAGTACATCAGCCTAGAGACATTTAAGTATCAAACTTATTAAAGTGATTAGAGATCTCATCAACCATAATCGCCTATCATGGTTTCTCTATCACAGTTTAATACTAAGGACGTTATCATATAACAATTCATAATTGGTTCTTTAAAAGAACATATATATGACAACAGAAAAGCCATTTAATATATGTATAAACATAAAGAAATAGTAGAAATGATCCGACCCTGTCGGATCCGGTCCAACCCGATTGGGTTTAGGACACTATTTCAACAACTTAGTCATTTTTCCATTGAGATAGTGTTCTTAGACCGGGAGATAGGAATCACCCTTAGACAGTATTTAGATCTTATCTTTAGGATATATGCATTAATTAATAGATGCTGAAGAACCGTTCATCTAAATGCGGAAACCATTTGTCTTAATAGTTTATGATGTGTTACATATACTTTTTCAGCATTACTTAGTGGTTCTGACTTTATCACACAAGTGTCCGAGTCCCAGATTCGTACTACAAATGTCATATTCACTTTCTTCAAGGCAATTATATTATTGATTTGAAAGTTAATCCATTCGTTCCAACGAATCTGAAAACAAAAATTAAATTTTTACGATATTCAAGGATTAAAATCTGAAATTTGTTTCCTTACATCACTCTATTATAGCTGAAATAACTGCCAGTTGTCTACTCTTCATCATGAATGCCCACCTACCTTGTTCTTACAAAATAACTTTAGCTTCCGAGTCAAATTACTCGGTTAAGAAAGTCTCTTAGGATTCATAGGTTTGTAATCCGAAATCAATTTCCTTATCCTTTGCTTTCTTTTATTAATGTTTCAGTTTAGCCTTTAACTTATTTAGTTTAGATGACTTACACTTGTAGACATTTACCTTCCCATTTTCGGCTTTCTTTAAAGGAAATGGCCGTTAACTAGAAGTTCATTTGAGTTGCCACTACTCGTGAACTGTGGGATGTCTTAGTGAGATTGATACCAAATCATTCTCGTCATCTTTGAACTAATTTTGTTTTGTCTCTCGTTCAACATAAGTGACAGTAGTGACATTCTTGTCACTTAAGTTTGAAGGCTTAAGAGGAACTTCCTCTTCCGAAGAATTAATTTGCATTCTTGATTATTGAGTTCAACGTTCTTGTTACTTTTCAACTTTTACAAAGTAATCATCAGTCAATTTATCGTGTTTAGCAGTTTAGATACCTTGAGATGATATGTAGTTATAAAATAATTTATGACAGAAATATAAATCAAATCATACACCACAACATATGATAATTTTAGGAATAATAAACGTGATGTCTTGCATGCAGTTTATCCTACCATCAAAGATTTAATCTCACACATCAGTGCTTCCGTATGGTAGGTCAAAGAGGTGACGATTAAATTGAGACAATCTCTCTCAACAATTAAACCATTTAAGAATCGAACAACCTTCCTTTTTCAGCCAAGATATTTCCAAAAAATATCCTTGTGAGTGTGACCTACTATTTCAGATTTTTTAAGCACGCCCTAAGTATGCCGCCGTAGGGTAGGTCAGTGACCCGACGAGTACTCAAAATCCTATCCTTTCGAAAACCAAGTCTTGAATTTTGATAGCAGTGAAGGCCATCCGTAGGGGGCCGAAATCAAAGCGGCACGAGGCGTCACCATTCTCTCACATGCTTGTGTCAACAGTAGAGGCCGTGGGGTCGGTTGTCACCTTCCCCGCTCCCACTCGTTATTTTGAAAAATAGGTAGTCTTATTAGGATTTCAGAATTCCTTCACAATCCAAAAACATAAAATCATGAATATTTAAATTAATCATCCCACTAGTTCATCGGTTCAAATACCGTCATACTAGTGTCACTACATTCACGTTTTCCAATTTTATGGATTTATTAAAATTCCTTGTGTAGACGCTACACAATTAAAATTCACCAAGAATTTTATATTCCCAATACATTAGGACTTTATGAATTTTCTAATAATTCAAAAACAATAAATCAAAAAATTTAAAGCTCTCACTAGTTTATCGGTTCCAAATACCGTCTAACTAGTGACACTTCTAATCATTTTCCAATTTTTTGTTAGAAATTTCTTGTGTAGACACTACCCTACTAAAATTCACAAAAAGAATTTTAAAGTCCAAATTTTGGCATGATAAAATTTAGGATCTTAGAATTTTTCCAATAAATCAAGGAAAAACAATCACTAACTTATCGGTTCCAAATACCGTCTAGTTGGTGTTCAATTTTCATGATTTTCCAATATTTGATTATCAAAATTCTAAGTTTATGTAGACACTACATAACCGAAACCCCGAAGGATTCATAATCCCAAATTAAGTTTATCATGTGAATTTTATATTCCGATAAAATTCTGTTTCCTTTAATTAATTTAATTTATTTTTAAACTAAATTAATTATCATGTTCATACATGTCTAATTAATGTCAATATTAATTTTCTACATGTATGCATATGCTAGGAGAGAAATTCATGAATATGATGCATGACATGGTTATATCACATAAATAATCACAAAAAAAAATGCAAAAAATAAACCACTGATGGACCGTTGGTACCCCCGTATCTAATATATAAATTAAATAAACCCTAAGAATGGAGAGAGTTTATTAATCTACTTTTAAACAGCCGCCGCAGCCGATATAAGAATTTTCTGCCCTGTTCCTTTATCAAAAATTGCTCCAGTCGAGTTGGTGAGAGCTCCTTCTTCCTTCATCTTGATCACCCGAGTTCGATCCCCCCCCAGCTGCATTCCTTTTTTTTTTCTTCGTCCAAAAAAAATATCTCGGTTCTTTTTTTCGAACATGTTTTAATTTTTTTACTATTAATTTTCATTGAAAAAAAAAAAACGATAAAAGAAATTTCGAATTTTGATTTGGCCAAGGGATTCAAACTCGTGTCAGCCATTTGGTGATTCGATTGCCTTAACCACTATGATATTGCTTCAATTTGTTGATCTTCTTCCAAAAAATAAATATAGCAACTCGGCCATTTTTTTAAATTTTCAAGCTACTAGGAAATTAAATTACAACAAAATAAATTACATAATTTCCTATACTGAAAAATTTGGGTTTACAATAGATCTAACGATGTGACTACCAACCCAAATCCATCTCATCAACCAAATCATTCAACCACACATTTGTATAAAAAAATATATAAAAGATGCAATATTTATTCAATTCCACTCCTTATTAATTAATTATACAATCATGATCGCAAAATCTCTTTAACTTTGTCTACGATACCACATCTTTGGATATCTGAAACTCGAATCCGGATCCGATCCATAATTGGATCGTCGGATCTCGATTTCGGCACCGATCGAGACACTCGATCATGCACAATGAAGCTACAAATAAATTCGCATGTGATTTTACCACGATTTAATTCACATAACTAATTAATTATCTACAAAAGGTTTAAGATTTACCCAACCGAGAGAAGCCATGATCTTCCGAGTTGTATCTCAGCGGCACGATGGTGGACGTCGATCCTTGTAGTAGAACCTCCTCGAATATGCTCTAAGAAAAATCCTTGATTTTTCTCCTCCTAATGGCTAGAACAAGAAACTAATTTTTCTTTTCTTTTTATCAAGTGTGGCGCCAATTTTGTTTGTCTTTTGTGCTAGGAGAAACTCTCTTTATATAGGAAAATAACTAGTCAAGAGAGTTATCATTTTCACACCACAATTACCTATTCCCATAAGGAAAGATATTTGCCATAATATAAGAGATAATTCCCAAAAAACCAATCTCTTATCTCTTTTCCATTAATTATCTAACAAATAAATAATTAACTAATTACACATGTGACATAATCTAGGAAAATTTCTTTTCCTAATTTTCTCACAAGATAATGGGGCCACCTATGCCATTTATTTTAATAGAAAATGTCTTTTCTATTTCACATATTATTTACTAATTAAATAATATTGCATATTCATTAAATAGACCAACTATTTAATTTATTCTCGAGGTTCCACAAAACGAGAAAACACTCACGTTTTAGGAGCCAACCCGGGGACCATTGACCTATACCCAGTAGCTACAATAAATTTAATAAAAATATTCATCGAAAAGAATATTTCTACTCAACTTATTAATTTCGGAATTACGCCACCATAAATCCGAAACTGAACTCAATCGATTATAGATATAACTTATTCTCAAAACGTCGAGTCGATAAGTGACTATTGATATAATCATTACATACAGACTAACCCTCCATAGACTATCCGTAATGAAGCATGTGATTAGTTCCGTAAACCTTCTTCAATACATCTTATCCTTATTTACCATTAACCCACTAGTGATCAATTAGTACATAACCAATACGAACTCCCGGGATCGATCAGTTTATAGGATTAACAAATAAGGGGATTGTCTTTCTACTTCCCGAAGGAAGGAATGAATTCCATATCTGTGAGACACGCACTTCTCACTCATTCCAGAATAATGCCAACATGAATGTGATTTGGACCGTGCCTCTTAGCGATCCTTAACGAACACATCAAACCCTATCTTGAAACAAGCAGGAGTCTGTAATCACATCAGGATTAAAGTTAATCCATAAATGATCATCTTGTGATTTAATAAGATTTCTCAATCACGGAATTATATGAGAAATGCAGATTAAATCGGTCCAGTCCTATATGACTACATCATATATAAATGCCCCACTTAGACAACCAATGTCGACGGTCCGGATAAGACGGTCACACCATAAAGTATTCTGGGCACATTAATGGTGGTTTAATAAATAGACCCCATACTTTGATTAACTTCACCACAGACTAACATTTCAAGTGTATCACCATAAAGTTAATCCTCATGTGTGACACGCACTAAGTTATATGGCTACATATGATACGACTTGGGGTTTTCAGCAGTGTATTACTTATAAGCACGAAGCAAATAATAAGATGAGAATAAATCTGCCATTTATTAATTATAAAAACAATTACATAAATTGTCTTTCGGGTGCTACTTCTAACAATCTCCCACTTGCCGGTAAGGACAAGCAACAATTGTCTTTCGGGCACACTCTATCTAACATCAACTACTATATCAGCTATATAGAAGATGTGGAAGAACCGTACAAGGTTCACGAATGAACCTTCTAGATCCATGTACTGCTTCCGCTACGCCTCCAAGGCGCATACTGTGTTTTGGCTTAGTCATAGAATCTACAGTGATCACTTGCTAAGAACATTTCCAGCTCACTGCTTCACTTAATCAAAGTGATTGCAAACCCAGATTGTAGCTCCCACTTGCCTTCATAAGACTCTGGATACACGTCTGTATATTTATATTTATCTGATTCCAAGTTTCGATAAACTAGGAAACCATCCTTAACTTGTTTAAGGATATTCTCGACATTCACCAGTTTTACTTTCAATCTTTCTCATGACTCTTCATGGACTATGAACATCTGGCATTACTTTTATGATGGTTCCTATCACAGTAGCAAAGGAAACCTTCCATAAGCATCATCTTTCACCTTATCTTTAGGACTAATGTCCTAACATAGATAGATCTTGAGAACACCGGCTAGCAGTATCTCCTGTCATGATCTATGCTTAACACTTTCAGCATCACATCTATATATAGATTCTTATTTCGTAAAATAAGAACTGCTAATCCAAGTTCTTTCGTAAAGACCTTGAACTACCAAGCATTAATTGACTGTGACATGGGGTGATAATTCCTGAGAGAGATATCCAATACCTTACTCAAAAATCGTAACACACTCCTACTATCCATCTTGCACTTCGGACATATCCCTTCTTTTGACTAAATCAAACTCTTTTGATTATCAAACAAAGAAATTGTCAAGAGAAACTTGTTTGAGTCCAAATGGATCTCGTGGGCTCACATATCATGTTATCATCTTAAACATCGAAGCATCTACCCAACGTCTTCAACACTATCATATAGACATGATACTTAAGCTTTAACAAGAATGGTCTCGAACAGAATGGCTCGGTGTGACATAAAGTTAATTACAAGGTTATACCCGTGCCGCTTTAGCCGTCACTATAGCCTTATGGTAATCATATTACTATCCATGTCGCCTTTCAGGATATTCCTACAGGTAAGACAGACTAGGTTCACAACCTGGTTGTTGTCCTTGATGGAATCTAATTCAGATATTATGGCTCCTGACCATATCTCTCAATCTTGCCTTTCAAACATTCCTTCATAAGTCATGAGATATTCATTCTTCAAGATGAACATACCAGCAGCCTTTTCAGGCTTGAGGTTATCCACAGACTTACAGAACTTTTGTGTGCAATGAGCAGTGTTCTACACCTCATCGCTATACGGTGTCTGCTCATGTTCCAATGGTTGAATGTATCTTTGTGGTTCTCAAACTCTTTTGAGATCTTATTTACTCCCACTATTTCTTTTGGAAGAAGAATTTCCTCTAGAACACATCATGTTTGGAGAAAAACAGTTTTGCTCCGCGGGTAAGTAAACATTATCTAGTGTACTTACCAAGATATTCCACAAAGTTGCATATGTCGTACTAGACTCCAAGCTTTTCTGACTTTGCCTGTGACAACTTCAAATCATCGGTTAAGATATTTTCGACACTATCTTCTTCCATATCTTATATGGAATTTATTCAACCTTTATTCTTTAGAACTCGGTTAAGTATAAGGGCCTTATCCCGAAATGGGTAAGGGATACTTCGCATGGCTTGCTTCACACTTTTATCATATAAAGTGTTGTTTCCATCTTAGGAACACAATCTATTTGCGTAACCCTAAAATGGTATCCTTCAAGGGAGAATCTTATTCCTTTTCAGATGACTTCTGAAACACCCTTCAGGTATTAATTACTTCAATCCAATTGGAGATTAATTCTTATGTAGCTCATCAATCTCCTAATCGTACTACCTCAAACTTTTCAGGCTTTTCGAATTGTTGCACTTCAATAAGTACATTCAACTATGTCTAAAAATAGTCATAGAGATTAATAAACAATTATTTGTGGCATTAGATGTCATAGGCCAACAAACATCGGTATGTTTAGGCTTTAGACAATTTTTCTAGAATTTATAACCTTTGCTTAAAAGGGTATTTTAGTCCCCTTTGGATAAGATATGTATAACCCACATGATTCATAATCATATGGTTCAACATCATCAGAATGACGTTCGATTACACGCTTCCCTTCCATAGAGGCTGTGCCTAGAATAACCACAAATCAAGGATAACAGCCATACAAATATTTAGTTAAGATTTTTCACCTATATCAACTATATAGTGACATTAATTAATCTAGTATGTTAGATTCAGTGACCTTTCAACTTTGTCGGAATAACATTTATTCCTTACAATTGAATAAGTCTGCTAAATCCTAACAAATAACTGAACTTGTGTTCTTCATAAGAACCGAAACACAATAACGTTTATTTAGTTCCTTTATCAGTTTACCAGATTTAGAATACAATACCGAAAATGTCGCAACGTTTGCTTCACTTTCGTTTCTCAGTGTATTATGTATTTAATCTTTCTAATTTAATCATACTCGTAAGATATCATATATCTGAGAGTTGACTGTGAACTTAGATAGATTTATCTCAATACACTTGCCTAGAATAGAAACTTCAATAAATTCTCTATTTAAGCAAATGCCCTAACTTTCATTTCTAATCCTTTAGACACTTGTGAATATTTCTTAGTGTAGTCTTCATAAGACTTAAGAAAGATCACAAGAGCTATGTCTTTAATTTCATTTCATAAAGAAAATCAAAAGTTTATTAAATAGTTTATTTAACCTTTTGAATCACATTCAAAACATGAACTATTTAATTTACCTTTAAGCAATGATAGAATTAATTTGATACTTAAATCTTACAATTTTGAAAACAACATTTCCAAAAATCGATGTGGTCATTTTTATCCAACGTTTGAATTAATTGTCATCGTATGACGGAATGATTATCTTGGATCGTATCCAATATATGATTAATTTGTTGAAACTTATTTCAAATGATTTAATCATATCATGAGCTTCCGCTTTCATTAATAATTAAAGCCTTGGAGAACTCCATCAAATATGTAGTCTCTAACTACTATTGCGGGATTGCTTGTGTCATTGCTTATTTTAAAATGATTAAAATTACTTAACCATACTTGAGAACTTTTTTCAAAAGGTAACAGTCATAATTTTCTTTTACTAATCGAGAATTAAAAACATAAAAATGAAAGTTTGCTAAAAACTACAACATAAAATAAAGATAAAAGAGTGTTGTTTTTTTTATACACATAAAATCAAAAATGGTCTTTGGTTTATAATTTTGCTCCCACTAGTCAACTACTCTCAATTGACTTTCAAGAATCTTTTCAAAATCCTTTAGTGGACAAGATCCCTTCTAGTTATCCCGATTCCCGATGAGGGCCGATCAACCGGAATAATTCGAAAGGTAGGTAACACTTTACCATTCACATCTCTATGTGACTCTTGGTGGTTGACTTATCAAATCTTTGACGATTCACATCTTATGTGATAGTCAACCCCTTGTCTCTAAAATCATACGGTCCTGACGAGGGCCAATCACCGCAAGATTCTTAGTCGAGTCGTAACCCAAATATTCATGAGATCTCATAACGATTATATCTCGATAATGATGATATACGAGGTAGGTCAACTCCGACGTGGGCGATCAGTTGGATCCGAACAAGGGCTCTTCACCGTCATTATAATATTGGGAGACAAATATAACTCGATTTTTGTTGTGGGAGTAATTATAAATTAATTCACTTAATTAATTTGAATTAATTCTCTTAATTAATTTATTACGGTCTCATCAAGTATATATCTCTCATAGACATACATCCTACACATTCATCTAGATCGTGCCTAGTTATGCATCTATCGTATCGATGGAGTCAATCCTTTCATGCATTTCACGAGTATTTTACCCCTATTTTGTAGCACTTCGAGCCTAATTTCAATCAATTAGATGCCTAATCACGCTTATTTTTTCACTCAAGGTTCCACATCACACTTAGTCAGAAATATCATTTTTATCATTGAAATGTGGACCTTTTATCGCACACACAGTCGTCGCACCCCATGATTTTACGGGATATGTTTGTATTGTATTTTGCAGGTATAAGGATTTACCGGGCCCCGAAAATGTCTCAAACTCGTTATCGAGATGGTTGGTGAGTTTGAACAAGCATTAGAGAGGAAGAAGTTTAAATTTTGGAAATCTGCATTCTTGGTATTTACAGAAGTCATCTTTGTAGTCACCAGAACATGAAAGAATTTGGACAGGATACACAGAAAACTCGGTAGCCACCAGACAAGTCTTGGTGACTACCGAGAATTGAGCAGAATGGTCCATAATCTGGGTACTTACCAAGAAAGCTGCGGTGCCTACCGAAGTCTGTTTTCGAACAATATTATTCCCTCACCCTCATTTTGAACAAAAGGGGAATTGGACAGCTCTTGGGGTCGAAAATTGGGGCTGGGAGAGAACCCTCTTCTCACCTCGAAATCCTTAGTTCTAGGATAGATTTAGCCACAA
This sequence comes from Gentiana macrophylla, assembly GCA_026214975.1. Taxonomy (NCBI): domain Eukaryota; kingdom Viridiplantae; phylum Streptophyta; class Magnoliopsida; order Gentianales; family Gentianaceae; genus Gentiana; species Gentiana macrophylla. The sequence goes on from CM047809.1 coordinate 55,943,598, forward strand.
AATGAAGATCAAATCAAAACCAATTTATGTAATCTCCTTCTACTTTCTTAGATAGTTTCTCTTCTTATTAGTTTCTTATTCAAAAACACAAAAAGACTTGTTCTTAGCTTTAACTTCCTACAATTTCTTGTAATTGGAGCATGGGCTTTGTTCATCCATGGTAGATACATCAATTTTTGGTTGAATCTTCATGGGAATTGGACTAATTTCATGTTTTCATCTTTGAATTGAGGTATCTCTTCTCCTTTTAGTGTAGTTTCTGTTTTCATGGACGTATTTGGTATGACTTGATTTTCCATTGCATTAATCATGAGTGCTAAGTTAAATGTGGCTTGGGTGATGAGAATATGAGCTAGAAATCTTGTAATTGCTTGGATTGAAGTTGGATTGTCTTGTATGTTCTTGATTTGTTTATGACTTGGTGATTGATCTTCATGGGTGTGATTAATTAATGACTAATTGCATCATCTAAGTGTAAATTCAAGGCATAATTGTAAGAGTTGGCATGGACACTAGTCATCATGAGCACTTAGTAAAATCATCCAGAGATAGAGTTGATTTCAGAGTGTGTGTTACCTAATCTTAGATTGGGCGATTTGTAGCACTTTAATGCGTAGCCATTCATTCAATCTAGTCCTAGCCGATAGATAGATGTTTGGTTATAGTTCGTTGATGCGAGAGATCGATTGACATTAACATAGCGAATTGCACCTTGAATGTGTTGAGAACTCATTAATGAAGCTTGATTCGAGTAGTTACAAGACCTCATATTTAGTTCATCGGAACATCACCCTAGCCACCTCATTTCATATCATGTCCCCTTCATCCGAGTCATTTATCCTTAGTTAATTGCACTTTGAGTTCGCTTTTCATTAGTTAATTTGTAGTTGGTTCATACTTGCTTATTGATTAATGGATACACCTAGACATACATCCTACACATTCATCCAGATCGTGCCTAGTTATGCATCTATCGTATCATATAAAATAAATACAAGCACAAAATAAATAAATGCGTAAAGTAACCGGTATGATCATGGACTTTTCCTAGGTGCGGTTTCGAATACAAACTGACTAAACCGCGGGTCACAATCTAAGGGTAGTTGCAACCGCCAATAGGATTTTTAATGCTCCATCTCCAATGGGATATTTATTCTTCTTTCTTTGGTCTCCATCTTCTGCTCCATTATTGTTACATTTAATTCTATCTAATAAAATAAATACACCCGCCGTGCATAATGGGGAGCTAACGGGAATGAGATAAATGCAGAAAATAAACTAGGTCACGTTCTTCATAACGGCCTAGGACAATTTTTAAACCAACAGAAAAATTAAATCATTCACATCTATCATGTCGGTCGAGTCCATGATCAATCGGGGTCCATATAATCATATTATATCTGCTATCTTATCGATACAATAACATCTTATAAAAAAGATAAAATTAAAAACTAACGACTCTGCGTCTTAATTAATCAATTAATGTTTAATCTATTAAATAATTTTATCCAATAAATTAACTAATTAACATTTAATTAATTAATGATTTTAATCGAAATAAAATTAATGATTAATTTTAAACCGATTTCAATTTTAATTTTAATTAATTAGAACTATTCCAAAAATAAATCAAAATTAAAATTAGGTATCTTTTGTTTCTTTCCTTTTGATTCCTAATCAAAAGGGATGTCTTTGTTTTCCTAAACCAAAAGGCATCTCTCTTGGCCCTTTTCAAAATCAAAATTTTGAAAAGGGCCTAGACCTATTCCAAACAAAATTTGGAAAAGCCAATATTTTGGTTCATATGCCTGGCCACTTTTCAAAATCAAAATTTTGAAAGTGGCCTAGGTCTAGGTCTTTTCTCAAATCAAATATTTGGAAAGCGCCTAGGCCTATTCCAAACAAAATTTGGAAAGACCATTATTATTTTAATGCCATGTAGCATCCCAATGGCCCAAACTATTTAAAGCATTAGTTAGTCACATGACACAACTAAACAAAAGGAGATATCAATGTACTATATAGACTCACAAAACAACAAAAGAAAAACGGGGACCACCACACGAAGGCCGACCGACGCCGGTAGCCCTAGGGCACCGCCGCCGCCGCCGTAGCATGGTGGGGAGCCGCCGCTTTGGCCGATCCCCCCATTGTTTTTTTTCATGAATCTAAATCATGCATCTATTATAAATTAATTACAACGCAAATTAACTAATGCTTATTGCTTAACCTCGAAGCTCGCTCTGATACCACTGTTAGGAAATCAATCGAGTAGCGCAGCGGAATACAAAAGTTTGATTTCCTTTTACCCAAGATCGACTTCGTTTAAGCAACAAGCATAAAAAAAGTAGACAAAAGAATAACTTGGTTGATCCAATTGGATCGACGCTTTGTCTACGGTTGTAGTTTCTACACAAAGCCGCCCAAGTGTTCAGCCTCTACCGGTGATCCACACGAACACCTCACCGGAATTCCATCATGGATTGCTACCAAAAAAACTCAATTTGCTAGACCGACCGACTTTTCTCTCTCATAAATCTCTCTCTAGGAAGCTCTCAATTTTTCACAAGAACTATTAGCTCTCAGAATTGTGATATGCAAAAGAGCTTGACACCCACCTTCTATTTATAGTGGATGGGGCGCCCCCTAGTAAAGTAGAGAGGAAGAAAACCTTTTACTTGTAAAATAAAGAAAATATATTTGATTGATTTATCTCATTAATATTCAATATCTTATATTAAATATATTTCCAAGATATATATAGACAATATCTTATATTGAATATATCTTTATCTTATTACCATAAATCTAATTTTCCAAAATCAATTAACATCTAATATTAATATTATGGTAATCTTATTAATTAAATTGCACAACTCAAATGTATCCTTTACACTTGATATGGCGTCCCTTCCCCACAAAATTGGGAATTGAGATTTTCTTTAATTAATATAATACTATGATTAATTAATTTGCAAAATACATGTGTATCATATACACATATAATTTCGACATACATATATACATCATATGTATATTTAATTAATCAACATAACTAATATCTTGTATTATATTTATTAATAATAAATAAATACCACCATATTAATTTACCACTATAACCTTTATAGTACGAGATAAATTCTTTCCTTATTTGGTTATCAACTATAACCATATTTTAATCCGCTAGATGTTCATATGTGTGTGTGACCGATAGGATTCGAATATGTTGGCCGTAGACACAAAGTGCAAATTACAAAAATGCCATTCGTGCCTAACGATCACGGGATAGCGTTTAGCAACACACCGTGACCCCAATCATCGGAAGAGTCAAATGCAATGACTACTACCTTTCATGTGAAACCGTTACCGTGTAAATAGAATCCTATCGATGTAAAAATATCCATACGGTCGTTTGTCAAGTGTCAAACATCAACGACCGTATCTTATAATCTGAATATCATGCTCTCTTGAAGTAACTCATTTACTTCCACTTTGCAAAGATTCACGAGAGTAAGATATTCCTTATAAGAGGGCCATTTTGGATATATATTCACCTTACTGATAGGGTACGCGATTTCCAGACGACCAAACATGTATACTCCATGACGCTTCAAGATCACACCCAATCACTACCGCATGATTGCCCCATGGCTAGGGGAAACCTCAATAGTGTCAAAACATGACAATCCACACCGTGATGCCATGTAGACTCCGGTCTTAAGGATAATTACACAACCATCACATAGTGTGACACTTAACAGTGTAAGTGGGTCGATCTAACGACTTGACGATGCGAGAATAATGCACCATGAGATAAATCAGGGCACGTGTAATCTAAGGATGAGTCAAAGGAATCGAACGGTCAGAAGCGTGTAAAAGATAATGCTTTTGGTGTTTTATGGCTGAGTCCAAGAATGTATCTTGGATTGCCTATGTATCTTGTGTGAATGTCCAGGAATCAAGCCTTACGTAGTTCCTGGAATGATGTATTTATAGGCACATGTCATTCTTCTACCCTAAGTTTAGGGCGGTTAGGTCTATTGACATAAATACCCTTAAATGGGCCTTGCCCTCCTGCCCAAGTAACCTGCTGGGCGGTGAGCCCGAGTGTCTGGACTGGAAGTCTTGGCATCGACTCGAGGCACACCGACATGGGTGATCGAGGTGGGACACTTGCATAATCTGTCTGTCATTGCGGTCCTCACTGGTATGCATAACATTCGATCCGATGTCGATCATCAGCGTAGACTTTTCCACATGCCAGCTGGACCAATCAGATACTTCCACGTGGAGGAGTGAATCCCCGTATCATCATAAGCCCCCCAGATCGGAGGGAAGCTCATCTCGAGTGCTGATGTCGGATCTGAAAATTTGAATGACCTTTTCGACACGTGGTCTCCTTTATGCGGGAATACGCTTGTTTCATCGCTAGCCGATGTAGGGTTGTTGAGGATGACGCCACATTTTGCACCGGCATTAATGGGCGAGAAAGCGGCGTTTTCATTTGGCCACGCAGGATTTTGTCCTTGATTCTCGCGTTACATACCCTATAACTGCCCCCAAATTCGCCCTTTCAAATCATTTGGAAGATTTCACAAGCATAAAAGGAGCCCTGGACTTTGCACTCTCACATTTGCCATTATCTGTCTCTGTTTTATCGAGAAAAATGCAAGTAAGCCCCAATTTGTTCAAACTCTTTTCTTGTCTTTTATTTCCCTGCATATATTGTTGATTCCATGTCTAGTAGCGATAGCGATTCTCAAAACAGGGAAGAAATTGTTGTGGTAGAAGAAGAATCTTCTGAGAAAACGGTTACTGAACATCCGCTTGCCTCCGGCGAGAAAGTTACTGGAGAAGAAGAGGTAGATGGCGGAGAAGAAGAATCGTCTTCTTGACCCGTTGCCAAACGCCTGACCAGAATGAAGGGCCAGGGGCCGTATGGCTGCATATCTAGCCTTTCTCAAGAAAAATCCAAATCCATCTGCATACGATATGGCATCCCATACTCCTCCGCAAATATCAAGGTATCACATGGGCAGTTCCAATTCGCTTGTGACCCCCCCCTGAGTTCTGCGCCATATACGAGGCGCAATTGAAGGAGGGGTTAAGGTTTCCGTTCGACCCGTGCCTCATAGAGGTTCTCCGACACTACAAGATCAGCGTCCCACAACTTGCCCCGAATGGTGTCAGAAGCGTTATGGGATTCGTTCTGGCATGTCGAATCGCCAAAGTTGAGTTCACGGTCCGATTATTCCGTCAATACTACGCAATCCAGGGCCTGCAAGATGCCGGATGGTATACCTTCCAGAGGCGTCCTCTGACGTCGGAGTTCGTGAGGAAAGTGACCTCGTCTCAAGGCGAGTGGAAACCTAATTTTTTCTTTATCCGACATGGGTTGGAAGACGTCGATGTCCACACCTGGTATAAAAGGCCACAGAAATGGCATGATAGACTCGACTCGGATGCCCCCAATAGGTGTGGGATGATCGAGAGCGTTCACCCTGATGTCGCGACTCGAAATCTGCATGCCCTATACCCTTTTGCCGACATCGAGGACAATTTGGTCCGGGTGCTTATCCGGAACTCGATGAAGACGCTCGAGTGTTGTGTAGGATATTATTAACTCGCCGAGCCGCTACACTTGCATCTTTTGTATTTTTTTCGCATCTATTTCTTTTAGATCGTGGTTCGATGTTGAACTTTCTCTCGTACAGTGGAATATTTCTCAAAGATGGATGTTCGGGCAAAATGCCTCGACCCCGTGACTACTGCACTCCAAAGAAAATCCAAGAACTGGCCGGTATCAGGTCGAAGACTCCGGCCCAGGCTTCAGTATCTGGTAACGTAGTCTCTGGAGGTCAGAGAACTCCAGCTCGAGCCCCCACTCCTGCATCGACGTCGGACATTTTGAGGGGTCAACCCGACGAGGCCCAGATGACGGAACAGACCGATGCGGACCTCGTCCCGAGAAAATGGCAAAAGACGACTGCTTTAAGGCATGGGATCGGAAAAGAGGCTCGCAATCTTCCTCCTCAGACTTCAGGTGGGGTCGAGGATCTCCCTGCCATGAGCCTTGCCGAGATGGAGGCCATGACCCCTGAGGAGCTAAGTGAGTATCATTTGAAAATCATTCGAGCGGTAAGTCTTCACTCTTTTTAGCGACTTTTTAAACTTTTTGTCGATTTTGGGTCTCGAATTAACCTTACTGTCTTTGTAGGCTCGGTTGACAACCAAGGTGGCCATAAGCAAGATCGAGTCTCCATCCGCTGTTATGGAGGAACAGAAGGAGACCATAGCCAAGCTGACATCCGACATCGAGAAGCAGAAGGCTAAGATCAGCAAACTGGATGATCGGCGTGCCAAGCTCGAATCTGATTTGGCTACCTCTCGAGATGAACTGTCGAAAACCCGCAAGGATGTATCTGTCAGAGATGCCGAGTTGGCAAAGGTGAAGTCGGAGCTGGCACAGGTGAGGTCGGAGCTTGAGGGGACAAAGGCCGAATTGGCAGAGGCAATCAAAGCTCATACCGATCTTCAGTCTCTCCTCGACGGTTTAACAACTCGAATGGAAACCGCTAAGCTGGACTTCCTGGCCTCAACGGAGCTCGAGAATGACCTGACGTTGCTGATGACTCAGGGCATGAAGGGGGGATTCACCATGGCTCTTGACCAAGTCAAAGAAGTCGACTCGAATTTTGATGTATCCACCGTTGCGAAGCCCTATTTGTACGATCCTGAGGCCATTCCTCGCTACGGTCGGTATTTCACAGAGTTCAAGGCTGGTGTTTCCTTATACGATAAGTATGTGACCCCTGCTCTAGAGGGAGATGGAGCGGAGAATGTCGAGTCGGAAGAACAGGTCGACCCCAACGCCTCCTCCTCAAACCAGCCGGCCGCTTGACGATATCTCTTTGCTGCCTCAATTCTTATTTGATCTTTTATTGAACTTTTTCTCATTCGATCTGGTTGTATAACTTTGATACTTTTATTTGTTTAGACGTGTATTTTGTCGATTCGACCTGGGAGACTTTAACTTTTCAATTTAACTTTGCATTTTTTAGCTATGTTTCCTCATTGAATGTTTTTTATTTCTTGTTGCTTAATTGTCCAAGGGGTAGCCTTTTTTTGACTTGATTCCTTTGCAATGTAGACGCTGCTTTGCGGGGTGTAGTCCTTTGGACTTAATTCCCCTATGGTCCCTCGAAGTGTGGCATGAGTTCGTGACTCATGGTGCACTTGGATATGAGTCGATCTAGCACTGTACTGCCTTATTGGCTTGATTTGGTTGTCTGATCGGAGCTCGATTCGACTTGTCCCGCCTCGTCAGGCTTATAAGGACATCGAATTGCGAAACCCTCACTCGACTGTCGCACATCGTGGTGCTTGTGATCTGGTCGAGTTAGGTATCCATCGTGGGATCTTCCAACTACCTCGCATCGTGGCTTATTGGAAAGTCGGGAGTGATGTAAGCTCTGTCAGTGACTTGGCTTTTTTCACTGCTTTGTTTTAACTTCATCGTATCGATGGATTGTAGAATGGGAGTGATATAAGCATTGACAGTGACTTGGCTTTATTCACTATCTTATCTCGACTTCCCCATGTCGAAGAATTGCAGGTTGGAGGTGACATAAGCATTGTCAGTGACTTGGATTTAGTCACCCTATTACTCTAGCTCTTTCGTGTCGATGCGTCTTGTTGAAGTAGATTTTTGGTCTTTTTTCTTCCACCCCCTTTTCCTTTTTTACATGAGCTTGTAAGTTAAGCACAACTAGAAAAGAAAATTACTTGAATAAAAGACATTGAAATCAATTGTCACACCGACCTATTACAAGTAATTAGAAAGTAAAGTTACAAATGTCATAAAGTCGATAAACATTTTAAACATAATATTTTCTCAAAGTTGGTGGCATGCCAGGTTCGAGGTAATCTTTGTGCTTCCATCCGACCGCCTAAATCGATATGACCCTTTAGGATGCACCTTCAGAATTTTATATGGACCTTCCAAATTCGGCTCGAGCTTGCCTATTGGGTCCTGCCTGCTGGCTTCATTCTTCCTCAACACGAGATCCCCTACTTGGAAATATTTGCATTTCACCCTCGAATTATAATACTGGGAGATCTTTCTTTTATAATTGGCCATTCGATACGCCGCTATCTCTCTCTTCTCCTCGACATTATCTTTCTCTTGAAGCAGGTCTGCAGCATTTGTCTCAACGCTGTATGCCAAAACTCGAGGCGAGGCTAGTCCGATCTCTACAGGTATCACTGCTTCGCATCCATAGGCCATGGCAAAAGTCTTGGGTGGCCGAATTGGGTGCTGTTCGATACGACCACAGAATGCTGGGTAACTGAGCTGCCCAATCTCGACCTTCATCTTCCAACCGCTTCTTCAAGACAAATTTAATTTGCCTATTTGTTTGTTCGACCTGTCCATTGGACTGTGGTCGGGCTACTGACGTCGTTCTATGCTCGATCTTGAATTCTTTGAGCCAATCCTGCACTCGGTCATCCAGAAATTGCGTACCATTATCTGATATCAGATACTTCGGGATTCCAAACCTGCACAAAATATTTTCCCATAGGAATTTCTTGACGGTCTAAGCTCTGATGTCTGTAAGAGCCTTGGCTTCAACCCACTTTGTAAAATAATCAACCGCGACCACAACATACTTGAAATTACCCGGAGCTCGAGGTAGAGGCCCGACTATATCGACCCCCCACTCATCGAACGGCCACACCGATTCGATGGCATTCATCTCCGTGCTGTTGGTGTGTCACTACATCATGAACTCTGGCAGCCCTCGCATCTCATCACCAATCGATCAAGCGCCCTTTTGCATGGAAGGCCAAAAATAGCCTGCTAGTTTACATTTTCTCGCCAACATTCGAGCTCCGCAATGGTTACCACAACCCCTCTATGTATCTCTTCAAGTAGATAAGCCCCCTCGTCTTCCGATGCGCATCGCATCCAAGGTGTTACAAACGATTTTTGATAAAGGACATAGTCAAATAGGGCATACCTGGAGGCTTGTAGTCGGATCTTCCTGGCCTGAGACTTGTCAGACGAGAGAATTCCATCTTTCAAGTACAGAGCTATCGGGTCCATCCACGCCGATCCTCGAACCATGGTTGCACATCGACTTCATTGTAACTCCGCCTCGCCAACATTTCCACCGTAACCTTCTTTTCGATTTAAAATTCGACGTGAGTTTAGACAACGCGTCGGCCCTCTTGTTCTCACTTCGCGGCACCTGCTCGATGCGAACTATTTTGAATTTCGACATTAACCCCTGAGCAACTTTCAGATAACTCTTCATTGATTCTTCCTTAGCTTCATACTCATCTCGTATATGATTCACCACAAGCTGAGATTCACTATATACCAAAAGATTCTCGATTTCAACTTCGATACTAGCCTCAAACCCGTGATCATGGCCTCATACTCGGCTTCGTTGTTCATGGCTTTGAACTCGAATCGGAGTGCATATGGGAACTCTTCCCCTTTAGGGCTAACCAGCAATAAACCAGCTCCAGCTCCTTCTTTACTCGAGGCTCCATCGATGTGGATGGTCCATTGTTCTTCTGATGACTGCTTTTCTTGCTCCAATTGAATCGATAACCCTTCGCTCGAAGTCGCTAGAGCCCGACCTTGATGGCGGTACGTGGGTAAAACTCGATATCATACTCGGTAGCTCGACAACCCATTTTGCTAACCGACCCGATGTCTCGGGTTTTGTCGTAATTTGCTTCAAGGGTGGTCGGTGACCACAAGAATGGGGTGTGCTTGAAAATACGGCTTCAATTTCTTGATGCATGAACCGGACTCAACGCCAATTTTTGGCCAGTGTATATCTCGATCTCGGCTCCATGTAATGCCTTACTTACTAAATAAATCGGAATCGCCTGGTCTCCTCTCGAACCAACATCGCGCCACCGCCTCTCTCGTTGCATTGCCGATAGACTAAGAGTTTTCTCTCCTCTCGTGGTGAGGACAGTGTCGGAAAATCAGATAAATACTCTTTCAAGTCATCGAACGATCTTTGACATTTCTCATCCCACTGGAACGGACTCGCCTTCTTCAGTATCCTGAAGAAGGGCAGGGCCCTCTGCGTTGATATCGACAAGAAGAGATTGAGGGCAGCCATCCGACCTGTCAATCTTTGTACTTCCTTTACGTTATGAGGTGCGGGCATGTTTTTCAGAGCCTCGATCTTGTCTGGATTAGCACGAATCCCATCTCTTGATATCATATAGCCTAAGAATTTTCTAGATCGAACCCCAAAAGTGCATTTCTTGGGTTGAGCTTCATTTTCGCAGACTCACAAAGACTAAAACCTCTCTCGACATCGTCAAGAAACGCCCCATGGACTCGCTTCTTAATCAACAAATTGTCCACATAAACCTCCATGTTCCGACCTATCAGTCCCTTGAAAATTTTGTTGATTGTCCGCTGATAGGTGGCCCCTGCGTTTTTCAAGCCAAACGGCATTGTCACAAAACAAAATGTTCCAAACTCTGTTATGAATGCGGTTTTCTCTGAGTCTCGGGGGTCCATGAAGATCTGGTAGTACCCCCTATACGCATCGAGAAAACCAAACACCTCGAAGCCCAGAGTCGAGTCGACTAACTGATCGATCTTCGGGAGCGGGTACGAATCCTTAGGGCATGCTTTGTTGAGATCTGTGAAATCTACGCACATTCGCCAGCTTCCATCTGGCTTTTTAACTAACACGGGGTTGGTTAACCAATCTGGATAGAACACTTCTTTGACGATCCCAGCGATCAACAACTTGTCAACTTCTTTCCTTACCGCTTCCTTCCTCTTAGAGCAAGGTTTTCTTCTTTTGCCGATCGGCTTCTTTTTTGGATCGACATTGAGCTGAGGCATTGCAATATCTGCCGATAGGCCCGGCATGTCGTCTGCTTTCCACACGAACACATCTCGATACTCGACCAGGAGGTCGACCAAGGCTTTCATGTCGGGGTATGACAACCACTTCCCGATCTGGACCCCTTGGCCCTCCTCTTCCTTCCAGACACAGATCTCTTATGTCGGGTCGATAGAGACCCAGCTTCGATCCTCCTCTTCTTCCGGTATTAATTCCTCAACCAACACTTGTTCAACTCCTTTCCCTTTGATTGTGACCAAGCTACAATTCCTGGCCACCTCGATGCCTCCTTTTACCTCATGGGTTCCATACCAGGTGGGGAACTTCATGCTGTTGTGGAATGTCGAGATGATGGCTCTGAGATCGTATAAATCTGGTCGGCCTAATATCACGTTATATCCCGATGGGGCCTTAACTACGACATAGGTCATCTCCATGGTCCGGCCTTTTTCTCCGTCTCCGACTGTTGTCAATAAATTGATCGACCCGACAGGGTGAATGGCTTGTCCTGTGAATCCAAATAGAGGGGTAGATAATGGCACAATGTCTTCATCCTTCAACCTCATGGCTTTGAAGGCCGAGTAATAAAGGATGTTAACGGCACTTCCACTGTCGAAGCAGACTCTCTTCACCCGACCTCGACTTATTACCGCTTCTATTACCAACCCTTCGCTATGGTCGTGCGAACTCGGGATATCATCTTTGGGTCCATAACCCACTTCCGCTAGAACCTCAATTTCTTCGACTCTCTCGATCGGTCCAAGACTCGCCGATGGATCTAGATCGATCGGACTCCATGCTCGCCACAATTGTGTTGACGTCGATCCGACGGGTTATCCCCCCGTGAGGGTCTTGATTCAAATCTTGCCGATGATCATCCCGCCGGTTATCCCCTCGTAGTCGGCTCACCGATCTATCCTGTCGCCTCGATTGTCTCGATGCGGCGATCGATCCTTCTTCCGTTATAACTCTTTCTTTTATATACTCACGACGACCCTTGGGCTCGTCCTTCTCTGATCTGTCGATCACCTCATCTAATCGACCCTCTTGAATACAGGCATCGATATCTCTTTTCAAATCAAAACATTCCTCTGTGTCATGTCCCACATCCCTGTGATAATCACAATACTTGTGGGTATTCTTTCTCTTCTCAGGATCCTTGGACATTGGCTTGGGTGTTCGAGCGATATTCTTCTTAATCATAATAGCCAGCACTTCTCTACCTGATCGGTTCGAGGATAAAATCTCGCTCTTTCGATTCCCTTTCTTTCCGAGGCGATCGTGATTGGAGCCGTTAATCGATCAAACACGTTAGATTTCCCTTCATCATTTCGACCTTTGACTGCCCCTTGGTGGCCTCGGTGTCATTCTCGAATTAAGGCCAAGTGAAATGGTGTGCGATGCACCGCCTCTTCACCTTGGCGTAACTTATGAACTATGTTTACACATTCGTCCATATCATTTGGCATCTTCTTGGAGAGCTTGTTGTACAGCTTCCTATTGCGCAGACCTCCAACAAAGGCATTAACTCTCGCAGCGCATCATCTGGTGTTATGCACTTTCATGGCCTCGAGGTTGAAACGCCTCATAAAATCAATGGTCGACTCCCCTTTCTCTTGCTTGATATTCATGAGGTGGGTAGCACTGAGATGGAACTTCTTGTTTCCAATGAAGGCATCTCAAAATTTCTGGCCTAACTGTAAAAAACTTGAGATCGACCCGGGGCGCAGTTTATGGAACCACTCTCGAGCTCAACCTGTGAGCAACGTGTTGAAGGCACGACGCTTCATGGCATCGTTTGCGTTTCTCAACCTCATCAATGATATGTATCGGTACAAATGATCCTCCGGGTCTGTGGTTCTGTCGTAGGGTTCCATCTTTGGTGGCTTAAACGACTCTGGCATCGTATATATCTCGATTTCTGGGCTAAAAGGCGACTCGAGCCATTCTGTTACCGGCTCTTTCCCTACGACGGTTGAACTCGTTTCGAATGCTCTCTTCGACCTGTTGCTGCTGCTTTTCATGTTCGGGACGCTTCCTGGTTATGCTGATTTCCACTTCATCCTCATGCTCATCTCGAGGATTAACTGGCCTCTTTCCTCTGGCATTCTCACGCTCCTTTCGACCTGGTGGGTCTAACAGGTGTTCGTCTGGGGTATTACAAATTCCCTTACCTATGAATGCTGACGTCACCACTCTTTTCGTATGCCTTCATCTAAAGACGCCAAGTGGTCCGCCATGTCCTCAGAATCGGTGTGGAAGCGGAGGTCTTGATTGCTCGCAACTACTGTGTACAGATCCGTGGGTACCTCTTGAACTTGGACCCCACGGGATCAACATCCGTGGTGCTCTTCGATCTGCGGATTCTTGCTTTCGTCGGTTTCTTTCTTTCACTTTGGAGCCATTGCGATAACTTTACCAACTCACCGGTAGAAGGCCCTCCTTCTAGCGCCAAATGATGATGAGAATAATGCACCACCGATAAATCAATGGCACGTGTAATCTAAGGATGAGTCAGTAAAGGAATTGAACGGGTCAGAATTATGTAAAAGATAATGCTTTTGGTGTTTTATGGTTGAGTCCAAGAATGTATCTTGGATTGCCTACGATCTCGTGGTGAATGTCCAGAATCAAGCCTTACATAGTTCTGGAATGATGTATTTATAGGCACATGTCCTTCTTACCGCCTAAGTTTAGGGCGGTTAGGTCTATTGACATAAATACCCTTAAATGGGCCTTGCCTCCCGCCCAAGTAACCTGCTGGGCGGTGGGCCCGAGTGTCTGGACTGGAAGTCTTGGCATCGACTCGAGGCACACCGACATGGGTGATCGAGGTGGGACACTTGCATAATCTGTCTGTTATTGCGGTCTTCACTGGTATGCATAGCATTCGATCCGATGTGGATCATCAGCGTAGACTTTTCCACATGCCAGCTGGACCAATCAGATACTTCCACGTGGAGGAGTGAATCCCCGTATCATCATAAGCCCCCCAGATCGGAGGGAAGCTCATCTCGAGTGCTGATGTCGGATCTGAAAATTTGTATGACCTTTTCGACACGTGGTCTCATTTATGACATCCAGCTCCTCATGAGTTGCTGCAAAATGTGACAACATTCTTATTTTATATTCCTCAAAATTATTGACATTGAACACATGAACTTTAGACATAAAGTTTGAATGTTCCATTATAACATATATATATATATATATATATATATATATATATATATATATATATATATATATATATATATAAATCATAGATTTGAAAAACTACTTTGAAAATATGTGATCTCCTTGTTACCAGAAATCAGATCTGAACAGCTTCTGATACTAGGAACACTGCTCCGATACCAATTGTTGGTCACAGAGATGGGTGAGTAAATAGTCAGAGAGGGTGAATGACTATATATGGAGTTTAAAAACTTATCTTGATGAAAAGCTTTTGTGCAGTGGATTATACCATTCCAAATAGTTCTTTCAAAGTAATTCAAACACACGCACACAAATAAAGTAATTCACAGTAAGTAAATGCTGAAATGTAAAGTGAAGAAATTAAATGAACACAAAGACTTATAGTGGTTTAGGGTGGTGTAATCCCTTAATCCACTTTTCTCTTGTGATGGTTGGAGGAATTCACTATTGTTTTCACCACTAAAATAGTTGTGATTGTCCTTGGCCACACAAGCTTCACAATCTACAGACTATCACTCATTGGCAACAAAAGCTTCAGTGATTGAGTCTTTCACACTGCTCCTTGGGAACAAATCCTTCAGCAGCTATCACACAAATCTGCAATTCCTTCTCAGATTGATTGATTCAATTGCTTGATCCAAAAGATCCTTAAAGTTGCTGTGAATTCAGGATTCACAAGTTTGATCAATGCTGAGACTGGATTGTCTCTTTTATGATCTGTATTATGAGTTTGTTTCTTTGGATATATAGATGAAGGCTTGTGATTTTGACAGAGTTTTGGCACTTTTAAACTTTGTTCTTATTGTATTGTCTTTGTGTATTGTATTCTCTACCAATCCCTTCTATTTATACTCTTAAATTTCTTGATTTTGAATTTCCGTCCATTGACTATTTAATGCTCAGAATAATCCTTGATTCTGTCTTGATTTAATCCTCTTTGATTTTAGTGATCCGGATTTTAAATCAAATGTTCATCATAAAACCCGTCATTGATTGATTCTGCATCAAATGCTTGATCTTACATATTTTCCACATTTCTAATTAGGTGTAGACAACTTGCTCTACTTAGCTACTTCTTTTACTTCACCGGCTAAGTGACTACTTTACTTGACTGCTTCTTCTTTACTTCACCGTTCAAGTAACTGAATTTACTTGGCTGCTGCTTCTGTGTTGTTTATCAGCCGATAGACATTTCCTTCGCTGATCCTTAGTTTTGTGTGAGATCAGTGTACACCATATTATAGAAAATCAATTTTCATCACTTGTATAATATCTTAGGCTTACCCAAGGTCATCAAAGACTTTCTTGGTTGTAAGTTAGTCCATAGGTATTCACTTCACTATGCTGGTGCCTTGGCTATCTTCACTGAGCTGGTCATGTGTCTTTACTAAGCCGGTATATCAGTCTAGTACAATGCTTGTCTGACTGAACTTATACTAGATGTCAGACTTCTAAGTAAAGCCTATACATTCGGGCCTAACTTATTTCGTGCTTGTTTTAACAAATAGCATGGCCATCATCAAAACTATAAAATGTTCCTAACATAGATCTTTGGCACGCCCGGCAGAGTCTCGGATTTTAGGGGTTTCTTCACATTTCTTCAAGATAGGTCAATGCAGGAGGAGTTGGCGGAGTTGTGTGGGTCATGTGGCATATTTTGAAGGCACGTTTGCAGGTATGGTCTAAGAAACTAGCCGGTGTATGTATCTTGTGTTGGATCTTTGGCTATCAGTGCAGCGAGGGAATTCTTACGGGCAGCACATGCAACTTACGCAGGGCCACAACAAATGTTGCGGGATCACTGGGAGAGGCCTCTAGATATGATGATTGTGTGCAATGTGGATGCCTCAGTTATGCCACATGCCTCGGGAATAGGAATCATATTCTGTGACCACCAAGGCTCTATTATTCAGCTTATTCATTTCATTTAGATCCAAGTATTGATGATATGGTGTTGGAGTTGCGCGCGATCCTCACGGCCTTGGTAGAGGGTCGACATTTGGGGCTACCACATATGCTGGTCGAAAGTGATTGTTTGATCTGTGTTCAATGGTCGACATCTCAAGATGGGGATTTTCTTCCTATGGTAGTCTCTTGTTGGATTGCATTATGTGAGTCGGCTTCATTTAATACAGCTTTATTTTTAGTTTGTTAGGCACACTGAAATGTGCGTTGGGCGTTGAATCTGCTGGTGTCTCTCGCTTTGGGGGGTACAACCCCTAAACACTGCTTCTCACCTTTGTCTCAAGTGGATTTGATTGATTATTAAAATTGTTATATATATATATATATATATATATATATATATATATATATATATATATATATATATATATATATATATATATATATATATTTAAAACTCAGTTTATTTTATTAAAAAAGAAAGCAAGATTTAGTGCTTCTCCTACAAGGAGACATTGGAATGACATCAAACATATTTTTAGGTATTTTCAAGGCACATTAGATTTGGGTTTACTTTATACAAGAAAGAAGGATATGATATTGGTGGGATATTTGGATGCTTGCTATATGTCTGATCCCCATAATGCCAGATCTCGTTTTTCTATATGGTAACACTGAAATTTCATGAAGGTCTGTTAAACAGACTATGGCTACCACTCCTTCAAATCATTCAGAAAATTATC
This sequence comes from Gentiana macrophylla, assembly GCA_026214975.1. Lineage (NCBI taxonomy): Eukaryota > Viridiplantae > Streptophyta > Magnoliopsida > Gentianales > Gentianaceae > Gentiana > Gentiana macrophylla. The sequence continues at coordinate 55,960,333 of CM047809.1, forward strand.
CCCCATAGTCTTTTATGAGGTCAATGCAGCATGTGTTACACAAAAGAGAAATGAATATGTTAAAGGAAACTTGGCTAAACATATTGCACCTAAATATTTTTAGGCGGCTTCTATCGGCAGCACGGTTTTGCTTCCGAACCACGATTACTCTCGGCACCTATAAATTACTTTTGGGACCACGTTAAATATTTTTATTAATTGTTTACTCCAAGCACCGCCAAAAACTGAAAAACTTGCTTCTCGCATCACTTAATCTTATAAAATACAATTTAGTCCTTTGATAATTAAAATAAAACATTATAATCCACAATTATTCATATATATACATAACAAAACACAAACTTAATCTTAACCCAAATCATCATCAAAATCCACCATTTTATCCACATCTTCATCATCAAAATTCATCTTCCTCATGATCATTAAAATTCATCTCCATCTTCTTCAAACAAACTTCTTCATAATCAAAATTTTCTTCAACCTTATTCATCATCAAAATTATTCTTAATCTTCTTCAACCATCTTCATCTTCTTCAACAACCTTTTTCATTACATCAAACTCATCACCCAAATATCATTTTCAGGCTATATGGAAGCACAAATGGTATAAAAATTGATAATCTTGATCATGTGATAAGATAACACTTAAACACCATTCTTAATTGCTTGAAACCGCATGAATTATAAAAAAAATGGAGTTTTTTTAGAGTTTTCCGATCACCATTTGGATTCTCCGGCCGGCATCCCATCAAACGTGAGTACAACTGATGTTCGTGTGCAAGTTGAACATCAAATATGCTGACGTTTTGTACTCCAGAACTTAAAATGGCGTTGTTTTCAAATCGCCAGCACCTTTAACGTTTTTGTGCAATGCAAACGTCAATGTAGGTGACGTTAAGGACACAGAACTAAATATGATTTTGTTTATAAAACGCCAGCTCCGTTGACGTTGACAGTAACGCATAACGTCATCCCTAGTGACGTTTGTGACAGCAGAACTGAAAGTGGTTCTGTTTTCAAAACGTCACCATATCTGATGTTGGTTTGGTTGAAACAATGTCCACACTGTTGACGTTTTGGACCCAGTTCTGAAGAAACGTTATTCAAACAATGATCCTAATAATATAAAAACAAAGATAACGACAAATATCGATCCAAATTAAACATATCCAATTAGTTGTCCAAAACAAAATCATTCACAAGTACTCCAAACGCATTTCAACATCTAATACCATGATTTAAAACGCATTTCAAACGTAGATTTCAACATCTAATACAATGATTTAAAATGTTCAAAACCTAAAGTAATAAGTTATAATCCCCACTTCCAATAAGTTATAAAAATGAATTTCAAAATCTATTAATTCCTACATCCAAAGAAAATATGATCTCTTTGTCGGCCGATCAACGAGTTCAAAGGTACATCTATCTCAAACGTTGAGATTATTGGCCGCCAAGAAAACGTTGAACATTGTGAAGCTTAGTTTGTCGATGGGGTTCGGCACAAGATACAAGTCTAGCCATCCATGAATCCCTTGTGGCACTCCGCAGCTCCACAATCTTGCATCGCAGCATGTCATAAGTCATAGAAAATGATACTGGAATATCCTACCAATCACAACAAAATTAAATAGTGTCCACTTGAATGATCATATGCATCATCATCTACATCATCATTTGCATCTTCTTCTTCACTCGGACTCGTAAAAGTCTTCTAACAGGAAGTGTGATCCAACACAATAGTATCGAATGTGAAATCCCCCATGTGCTCAAACACTACGAACTCCCCCTCATTCAAGTGCTGAGAAGCCACATACTGCTCCCAACCTTCCCCAAAGAAACGAAAAGTCCATTGTATGTAGCTCCAACCCTCACTTTCCATGTCCCTATTTGGCTTTTGAGAACAAAGGATCTAGGTTACTTATAACGTGTCGCTCAATTTATTAACGATGCTCGAGGTAGTGTTTATGAAGAAAGAATCATATCACGTTAGTTCAATCATAATATAAGTGATTAAAATGTAAGTTAATAATGACATACCAAGATTGTTGCGAACCCGCCAATAAGAACTTTGAAGAAACGATCAATATTCATTGCTTCACTGTAGATAAAAAAAGAATAAGGAATCAGAATTTGAATTAAAATCAGTCCGCATGCAATTCCAAAACAAGACAACAAAGATGCTCAAGCCAAACATAACGAATCACACAAGACAGGACTAATAGCTTAATCCATACTACATACCTGAAGTTCTTGTACGATCAACAAGTGTTGTTTTAATACCTGAATTTCTTCTACTGTGGGTTTTTAATTGTTCGTTGATCGACTCTCAGTTTTCAAAGTGAGGGGGACATCAGGCCTTTTTACGTAGATAATGGCTGGTCTGAATCACCCATTAAGAACTAGATATCCTTGGCATATCAACTTATGGGAGATATTAACAAATGGATATCATTGGTCATTTCTTAATGGAACTGATTCAGGTAAGCCAATTTACAAAACAGCAAGAAGATCCCAAAGGTTTGTAAGAGATCCCAATTTGTTAAATCAAAGAGGTCACGGCTTATGTTATCGGGTCCACACAACACACATAATGGGCAAAACACATCTACATATACTTTTAACTAACACACTTACATTGCAATGAAACACATCTAAGTATACTTTTAACTAACTACACTAATTATACTTTTAATTTTAACTCACTTACACTGCCAAAATTCATACTTGGAAATTTATTTACAAATGTGAAGAATACACTAATTCATAGTTGGGAGTACACTAATTCATTGGACATGCTTGTTTACAAAGTTGTTTACAATGTCAAGAAATACACTAAATCAAAGTTGATGCACATTAATTATGCCATTATAATAAAATTCAACATATAACGCCAAACAGGTTGACATTACATTGAGACAAGAAACAGCCTCACTAGCGTTTCTATGCAACGCCACCATGTCAACGCTCAGCAATGTTAACGCCACCCACACCGACGAAGAAACGGGTAACCCTAGTGGACGTTAATGATCTAAACGTCATCCCATCGACGTTATCTTTGAACCAAAATGTCAATATAGGCGACGTTTCAAGCACTAGTCATCCTCCCACCCATCCGATCGAAAACGATCGATTGTTGAAAAAGAGCAAAAAACCTCCGATTTCAACCCTATTTCCATCCGATTTCAACCAAAAATGAATACACATTACAATGAAACAAACAATCGATTAAAACAGAGCATTACATACAAAAAAAGCCTTAAAGGTACTCCATTATGATAATGCGGTTTATTATCACGGTGGCTATGCGGTGTATGTTGAGTGGATATCCGGCGATTTGATGTGTTTGATAGCGATAGGACCGGTGGTGCCCGCGATGCTGTGGTGGAGAGTATGAGTGTTTGGGAATGAAGATTTTTTGTAGAGTATGGTACTCTTTTTTCTATTAGAATATATCTTTTGTGGTTACACAAGCCCTCCTTTTATAGAAGGAGGGAAGCTTAGGGTTAAGTAAGACAAATATTTACATGATATCTTAGTAGTGAAGTAAACTAAATTTCTAGATGACAAGTGGATCAAATATCTTGGCGGCGTCCTAGGTGGTCACATAGGTCGCCCTGTACAAGGTCGCCTGCTTCATTGTCCCGCCATACTTCCCCTCTGATGCTTCCCTTTAAGTCTTGTGCGGTCTCTTACGGACCTATTGTCCAAGGTCACAGGTCGGCCCCCTGAGCTTCTAGTGACCTTGTAGGTTTGAAGGATCTTTACATGGATCCGACTGTGGTGACCTCGACTTGACTGGCCTCGTGAGCGCTATGGCCGCGAACCTTATCCGACGTGGTCGGCCGGATAGGCTATTTCGTGACTCATAAGGCGATACTATTTATACACATCAATGGCCCCCTACTCCATGTCTTAGATATTTTCACGAAATGTCATGTATGGAGTAAAGTGTACGCCATGATTGTGAACAGTTTGGGTCCGCGGTGACCTTGTCATCCGAAGCGACTTGTTTACTTAGGACTGTGCTAGCTGTTCAAGCGGGCGGCCTCGAAGTGATTTGGGTCTATGGCAACCTTGTCGCCTGGCGACTTGTTTACTTAGGACCGTGGTTGCTCAAGCCGGCGCCACAAAGTGATTTGGATCTATGGCGACCTTGTCGCCTGGTTTACTTGTTTACTTAGGACCGCGGTCGTTCTGCCGGCGGCCTCGTGAGTGATTTGGGTCAATGGCGACCTTGTCGCCTGGCGATTTGTTTAGTTAGGACCGCGTCGTTCCTGCGGGCGCCAAAGTGATTTGGGTCTATGGTTGTCATATGAAGCAACTTGTTTACTTAGACCATGCCGCTCTGCCGGGCGGCCTCAAAGTGATTTTTCCGATAGCTTGTTGACGGCGAGCTCGTTTCTTGCGCAGGTGATCTATCCTGCATATGAGTAGTGGTGTAGTTGAACCGCCGGATCGCGGGTCGCCGCCACTCTCTTGGTAGCCACAATTACGGGTATTGACGCCGCCTCGATAATTGCCCAAGTATGTGGTTGGATAACCGCCGGGTAATTGATTACGTGGGCATTGATGGACGTGTTTTAATGATGATGGTTTTGAATTCGAAAACCAAAAGGCCGCGATACCTGGACCGTCGGATGGATACCATCGCCGCATGATCAAGCTCTCATTGCCTATATAAGGTTCCACCCTCAAACCTCCAACACTTTTCGCGTTGCTTCTCTTAGCTTTTCCTTTCTAGGAATCTTTGTGTTTTTCGTAAGTGTAGGGTTTTCCGTGAGGATTGGGAATTACGGGAGATCTTTGCAGAGTATTTGGAGATTGCGGTAGTAGGTTCGGCGTTTCTGTGCAAGGATCTGTGGTATTCAGTGGGAAGATTTGAAGATTCTCGCTAGTTTTTCCAGCTTTATGGCTCGATCTTGGCTTTAAAACAGGTAAATCTTCCTCCATCAAGCCTCTTTCTTTGTTTTTCCTCATGCATTTCAATGCTTTTGGCCTACTAGTTTCGGGTTTTAGCAATGTATGCATGATTTAGAGCGCCCTCGGAGGTAAACGCTGTGACTTTTGAGTAGGTGCTCTTGTTTTGGTATGGTTTTGCTTCGAAAGGCATAATATATGTATGTTTTTGCTACTAAAGGCAAGAGTTTTCTCGGTAGATACCTGGCCATTTGGCCTTTGGACTCTGTATTCCCTTTATTAGTGCTTCCATGTTTTTATTTCTGTTGCATTTTCCCTACCCTGGCATTCCGTTCCTCTTGTAAGATGGAAGGGATGGCATCGATCGGGTGCGATCACCTCTTTGATTTAATCTTCATTATCCCAGGTGATTAAAATCTCCGCCTTTCCCTCTTGTTTTGTAGGATGGATTCTGAGTATTCTCTGGGGGCAACTCTGATGAGGATCAAGAGGTGTTTGACTATGTGTTAGATGAAGGGGAGGATGACCCTTCTAGTCCTGAGATGGTCGCCAGAGATGATCTGGTCGATGAGTTTGCCGAGATGGAGACCGCTCCTCCATTAGACGATGATCCCTTTGGTATCGGCCCTTTTCTTGTCGGCCTAGCTCCGCGATGTAAGAAAAGTCGCAAAGAGATTGCATGTAATCAGGGTGAAAGAACTAGCACTAGTGCCGCTGATGGTGATGAGGGATCTGGGGCCGGAGATCAGGCTGTTGAGGCTAGTACGAGCGGGGCCGCTCAGCTTGACGAGGACGCTATCTATATTGAGGACACCGTCTTTCATGAGTTTATGGGTTCAAGCGAAGATGAGAACGTGCCCTTACCCTATAGGGACGCTTAGGTGCTCCCTAAGAAAACCAAGAAGAAAAGGGATCCAAAGTCCACAACTGTCGGGGAGGCGGCATCGAAGGCAAAAAATCCCAAGCCCAATAATCCAGAGGCGCTGAGAGAGTTCGCTCTTCTGAGTGAATATGAGAAAACTCTGGAGGAAGAATGGTCTAAGCTCCTTGACCGCACCGACCTTAATAAGTTTCTCAGACAACGGTATGGGATCGACACAGACACTTACAGGTTCTCCTTGTTTGATTACTCAAAGGAAGAGGATAATTTCAAGCCTGGAGGCCACATCGAATGAAGGGCTCATTTTTATTCGCGACAGCGGCGCTGACCGTCCGGTTTTCAGTAATCCTCCGGACTACAAATTCCATCGGTTTAGCCAAAAAACAAGGGGCTGCAGGATCAAATTTTCTAACTATTATTTCAAGCAAATCCACAGCGATCCAACGAATGAGTCGGCACCCTAGCTACGTCAATACATAAACTAGCAATCAGCGAGCCAAAAGGAATGTGATGATCAAGATCCATAGAGATGGAAAACTTAACAGCCTCACGGTGAATCAGGATCCTCCAGTCAATATCCACCTGGGGGCCGCGAATAGCATGAAGAAGGAAAGCATCAGCCTCAGTAACGACCTCAAAATCCACAGAGGGAAGCGCTCGTGAGTTAATGAACTTTTTCCACTCTCGATTGCTACGAGACAGTTCGGATGCGGGACCTAGTGTGCGAGGGCACGGACGATTAGGGAAAAGCTCATGAATTGCACGCCGCATACGAACTTGCCTACTTTCCTCATCATCAAGATTCCAGGAAACCTCATAATGCACAGTAGGGACGATAGCAGGAATATGAAGAGCCCCTTTGATAGTCTCTGGGGTAAAGTTGATGTAAACACCCGGAGAAGGATAAACCCAACAGCCTTCTTTTCGAGGAACCTCTCGACAAAACAGAGTAAAACTCCTTCACAACAAGAAGGTTGAAAGGTGTCGCAGGCCGGGAGACAAAGTCTAGCCACCCAGTAAGCCGAACCCGGAGCAAGGAACCATCACCTTCAACTTTGTCCTTATTTAAACCTCTCTCCCTCACAAACTTGACCATATTAAAGTAATGCCATAAATGATCTTTTGTAGTGTGAGAGGCAGTAAGGAAGAAAGAGGAAACATCACCTTATAGGGATGCTTGGGTGCTCCCTAAGAAAACCAAGAAGAAAAGGGATCCAAAGTCCACAACCGTCGGTGAGGCGGCATCGAAGGCAAAAAAATCCCAAGCCCAATAATCCGGAGGCGCTGAGAGAGTTCGCTCTTCTAAGTGAATATGAGAAAACTCTGGAGGAAGAATGGTCTAAGCTCCTTGACCGCGCCGACCTTAATAAGTTTCTCAGACAACGGTACGGGATCGACACAGACACTTACAGGTTCTCTTTGTTTGATTACTCAAAGAAAGAGGATAAGTTCAAGCCTCGGGACCGTGAGGACTATGTTACGCGCCGCCGCCCGATGATTCCTTGGTCCTTCATTTTGATCATTTTTTGCGGGGTTCAGACCCCCTTTCGACCCGTTTTTGGTGAAGATGTTTGAGCTCATGGGATCGCTGCCAAGTGATTTTGCAGTTGGAGCCGCGATCCAACTTATGGCATTCATCGTGATGTGTCGGATGATGAAGATGGAGCCCACCCTTACTCTTTTGGGACAATTTTATCTTTTCTGCGGGACTTTCATTCCTGGGCGGATATCTCTGAGGACCAAGACTCCTCGCCTACTCTTCATACTACCCAACAAAATTCACTATTAGCAGGAGCGTTTGCTTAAGGTGGAATCAAAGGTTGGTTGGCCCTTTCCTCACGCCGCCCCGCGCCACGGGAAGTTTACTCTCTCCATCGGCGAGCCCCTCATTACAGAGCGCCGATTCGTTAAAGGGATTATGACCCTTATAAATTCTGATGGAATCGAGCCTTCCCTGAGAAATATGGCTTGGTTTGACCTTATTGATGTGGGCGAACCGTACGCATGCCAGCGGGATAGCCGGGTCCTCATAAAGCAAAGTCCTTAGTTGCCATAGAACCGGAGGAGTGCGATCTTGACTGGATAGGGGATTTCCATTTGGGTAAAAGTTTCCCATCTGAGTGCCCTATATGCTTTGGCGATCCTGCAAGAAGACCCAGCTGTAACCTTCTTTCATTGCTTTTTATTTTATCAATTTGTATGCTTCATGGCTTTGGTCCACTGCTTTGGCCTCATTAATGAACTCTTTTGCGTATATGGTGGACGCGAATGAACGCCAAGCTCAAAAGCAAAGGCTTGCCGCAGGCCGCCAAAGCTCGCTCGCTGGTGTTAAACAGCTCCTAGGAAGATACCACGACCGTGGATGCTTCCATCATTGATGAGACATATGATCCTACCCGAACGCAAATGGCGGTGCCTAAAGGTGTGTGCTCAAGTCGTTGGCGGGCCCCTAAGAGGTCGCAAGATGATGCACTCGCAAAGAGCCTCAGCTCCAAGTGACTCAGAGTTGAGAAGCCCCAAACTCATTGGTGAACCTCAAGCTTCCAAGGGCCTGGATGTCCCGATAAGCACCGAGAAATCAACAATGCGACCAAGTAGTCAGCCAAGAGGTCGCGAGAGAGATTGGGGTCATGGAAATAAAATTTATGTTTTGATGATGATTCATCACTTATTTGTTAATTGTTCTTAACCCCATTGATGAAGTGTCATAACTAGCTGTTATAGTGCAAAGCAAAAAGAAGTCTAGATATCAATGTATAGGATTTATTAGAGTCTGATATTTGTATAAGTTAAATCGTGATAAGCAATCGTAATAGTTCTAGGCTGGAACTGAGAAATGAAGAAACTGAGATTTAATCTAGCTGAGATTCTACAAGAAACTGACAATAGAGCACACCAACAGAAGATTGAAGAAGATAAGTTCGCTGAGGGAAACAGACTCGGTTGGCTTATCTAGAAGACTCAAGAACTGAGAGGACATGCATACGCTTATTGAAGAATGAAGAATCGAGGGTTCAAACTCGCTATGAAGATTACAAGTCGAGATCAGAAAGTTTGACTTTAGGCAAGATTGTGGTGACATGAACTGACTTTATGGATCTTGTATGAAGACCTAAGAATCATAAGGACAATGAATTCTTAGATGATAATGAATCATGGTGTACTCTGATTAAGTCAATTATAATCAGTTGAAAACTCGAGTAATCGATATTTGAAAAAGAGTAAAATCTCGCACGCTCCAAGTCGGCAGGAATCGACAAATGAAAACTCGCTTTATAAGTCAACCATCCAACAAACTCGATCGTATACATTGAACGTTGTAAAGAAAGAAATTTCAAATGGATGAAGTATCGACACAAACAGAACGGTCGTAAAATATAGCCGTTATAAGGTGATGAACGCTGAATGAACCCCTATAAATAGACTACCCCTACAACATCAAAATAGAGCAGTATATGATAATAAAGCAAGAAAATTAAAAGTAATCTATCTAGTCAAGAAAGATCAAATTGAGGGGAAAGACAAATCCAAAAGAATACCTGCTAAGCACTTAATTGCAAGATCAAGAAATTTCTTCAAAGTGTTCAAGCATATTCAAGCATATTCAAGATCCAACATTTGAAAAATACAGAGCCGTGCTTAAATTAATCATCCGTAAGAAAAGCTCAAATCACGCTTGAATCATAGTTATTGATTCAAAGTCTCAACTTTGATTTTATCAAAGGTTTAGACTGTGAAACACCAAGAAGGTGTGAAGGATACTTGAGTGCGCCTGAAGACTGTGTTTGTGATGAGCTAGTGAAGAGGCAATTCTACCCTCCAAGGACTAGTGATTCAAACAGCTTGAAGAGCAAAGAATCCTACCTGTTTCTACAAGTGTTTAGATAGTGAAGCCAGGATTAGTCAAGGACTATCGCTTTAGAACTTTTTGTAACCGGCCATCTCAAAGAAGTTCTAGTGGAATTTTCTCCGCATCACAAGTGGAAGAGAGGATTGACAGATTACACCACCTGGAACTCTATAAATCTTGTCTATTTACTTTACACATTCATTTACTTTATTATAGTTATATTTATGTGGTTTTCACATCGAAACTAAGTTAACTAGTTTTTAAAGGCTAATATTTATCCGCCGCCAGCTAACAAGTTTAAATATAAGTCAACATTGATTTATATTCGATTGAGCTAATCAACTCCGCACAAGTTAAGGGATTGTGAACAAAATCGAATCAAGATCGCTTTGAGTTTCGTAAAACACAGCCTCAGGGCTTTTCCAAATTCAGATTAGTTTTTGGTGACAAGTTTATTCACCCCCTCTAAACTTGTGTTAGCCTTTCCAAGGGACCAACAATTGGTATCGGAGCCGATCTTCCTTTGAATAGATCCCAATTGTTATCGCCAGCCGAGATAATCAGGTATCATGTTATTTCCGATACCAACAATTGGTATCGGAGCAAGGCTTATGTTTTGAAGAGATCCACATCGATCCAAAGACGCTTGTCTATTTGAAGTAAATCCGCCCATCAATTATTTGTTCAGAGCAACCAGCTATTGAAAACCCCCATCAGATTCGCCTTAAAAGTATTTTTAATGGATACATCTAGAATTAGAAATTACTAAATAACCCCCTGGATCGACTATTCGCGTAATGTTGTCTATGATTTTCGTGGATCAAGTATTCGAAAGATTCAAGATTACAAGCTCTCACACAAATCCGTAACCTCAATTCAAGCATGATGAAGACATTGAGTTCAATGCGAATGTAGATGATGAATCCTCAAGATTTCCATCCTTAAGTAATCTTTCGTAAAGAAGCAGAAAGAGAGTTACTACAAGTAGCCGATTCTATAAGAAAAGCTAACCAGAGATCCATCCAAAGGGCAAAAGCCACAGATATTGATGAGACTCTACCTACAAGCCATGGAGGAGAAAGTGATGAAGAAATCATATCGCTAGAGCTACACAGTGAATGCTATTGATAAAGGAAAACAAGTTCTAATTAGTGATGATTCCTCAATGTAAGGTTTATCTATCAAACATCGTAGGTAAGTGCATCCAAATCTCACACTATCCCGAACAATCAAAGAAATGAAGATTTCAATGAAACCTGGGCATACTCATAAAGCAATTAGAGATTATTCAAAAGAATTATGAGAATGTCAAAAGGAGAAAAAGTTATTGAAAACTAAATTTTAGATTGAATGTCTAAATTAATCTAATCAAGACTAATAATGGAATCAAGGTAATTCACCAACTGATGAACCAACAAAAGTTATAAACATCGTTGAATCATCGCTTGATCCACTTCCAAATTTCAATTCAAACCAGGAAAACCATTTGGAGATAGATCCGGTTTAGGGTTTGATAATCAAAATATAATTCTAAGTTTAGACCAGATCAGCTTGCAATAAATTTGTCATTGCTCAATAATCAAAAACTCGTAAAATCGATAAAGTTATTAGAACTAATAGATACTCAAAGACAATGCAAAAGCACAAATCGATAAAAACTGTAAAAATCACCGGTAAAATTCACCAAGCCAACAGATTTTATAGAAAGATTCGAAGGCTAAAAACAAGAAATCGATCCAAATCAATAAGAAAATCTTCAAGCCATATCCATCTAAGAATGAAGATCATTCATGGAATAATAGACTCAGAGGAAAGGAAGATTATTTCCCATCGATGAAGATTGGAATAGACTCATCACATCGCTTTCACAAACCGAACAAATTTAAAATCATATGACAAAGCACAGAAAAGTTTAGAAAACTGACTTCACTCACCAAAATGTCAAAGAGGTATAAAGTTAAAAATAAAGTTGTACCATCAAGAGCTAATCGGCTAGGACCCAAAAAAAGATACGGGGTACCAAAATTTCTCA